>WNWK01026048.1:0-27849 GCA_009830355.1 Cherax destructor
TTTTTTTTTTTGGGGGTTTTTTCTTTTTTTTTGGGTCACCCTGCCTCGGGGGGGAGAGGGCCGACTTGTTAAAAAAAAAATATATATATATATATCACAAACTACAACACTGAGAAATCAGCAGAAATAAATTTAAATGGGAGTTAGAAATTAATGTAGGCCTACCTCCCGTGAAAGTGATAAAAAAAGATCCCAGTATAAAGCAGTAAAAAGAAAAGTGTATTTTGAATATAGTGTATATCCTTTGTGATAACCAGTGTATAGCAGAGTGATAAAATAAAGAAGAAAAAATATGAAGCGTGGCTTTTGTGGGTCAATCTACCCGTCCTGGTGTTGACATGTGAATGTGTACACATATAGAAACCATGCCATGGGTGGGGTTCGAACCCGCGGTCATGGTCATCAACTGGGTATATTTCTACACCATAGGAAGTTCCCTGGGCACACTGTGTCCACAAATGAAAAGTTTTTGCTTTTTGTGGAGTTAATCTTCAGAATACCCTCCAGGTAGGTGGGCAGGAGCCTCGTGGGGTCACCACAGTTGTGCTGGAGCCTCGTGTGATCCACCACAGATGTGCTGGGCCTCGTGTGATCCACCACAGTGTGCTGGAGCTCTGTGATCCACCACAGTTTGTGCTGGAGCCCGTGTGATCCACCACAGATGTGCTGTAGCCTCGTGTGATCCACCACAGATGTGCTGGAGCCTCGAATGATTAACCACAGATGTGGGAGCCTCGTGTGATTACCACGGGGTGTGCTGGAGCCTCGTGTGACCCCCAACAGGTGTGCTGGAGCCCTGTGATTCACCACAGATGTGCTGGAGCCTCATGTGATTCGAAAGCTGTGCTGGAGCCTCATGTGATCCACCACAGGTGTGCTGGAGCCTCGTGTGATCCACCACAGGTGTGCTAGAGCCTCGTGGGATCCACCACAGATGTGCTGGAGCCTCGTGTGATCCACAACAGGTGTGTTGGAGCATCGTGTGATCAACCACAGGTTTGCTGGAGCCTCGTGTGATCCAAAACAGGTGTGCTGGAGCCTCGTGTGACCCACACAGGTTTTCCCTGGAGCCTCGTGGATCCACCCCCAGGGTGTGTTTTAGAGCCTGTGTGATCCACCCCCCAGATGTGCTGGGCCTCCGTGTGACCCCCGGGTGTGGAGCCTCGAATGATCCACCACAGTTGTGCTGGGCCTCGTGTGATCCACCACAGGTGTGCTGAAGCCTCGAATGATCCACCACAGTTGTGCTGGAGCCTCGAATGATCCACCACAGTTGTGCTGGAGCCTCGTGTGATCCACAACAGGTGTGCTGGAGCCTCGGAATGATCCACCACAGTTGTGCTGGAGCCTCATGTGATTCACAATAACTGTGCTGGAGCCTCGTGTGATCCACAACAGGTGTGCTGGAGCCTCGTGTGATCCATCACAGGTGTGCTAGAGCCTCGTGTGATCCACCACAGATGTGCTGGAGCCTCGAATGATCCACCACAGTTGTGCTGGAGCCTCGTGTGATCCACCACAGATGTGCTGGAGCCTCGTGTGATCCACCACAGATGTGCTGGAGCCTCGTGTGATCCACCACAGATGTGCTGGAGCCTCGTGTGATCCACCACAGGTGTGCTGGAGCCTCGTGTGATCCACCACAGGTGTGCTGGAGCCTCGTGTGATCCACCACAGGTGTGGGAGCTTCGTGTGATCCACCACAGATGTGCTGGAGCCTCGTGTGATCCACCACAGATGTGCTGGAGCCTCGTATGATCCACCACAGGTGTGCTGGAGCCTCGTGTGATCCACCACAGGTGTGCTGGAGCCTCGTGTGATCCACCACAGGTGTGGGAGCTTCGTGTGATCCACCACAGATGTGCTGGAGCCTCGTGTGATCCACCACAGGTGTGTTGGAGCCTCGTGTGATCCACCACAGGTGTGCTGGAGCCTCGTGTGATCCACCACAGGTGTGAGAGTCTCGTGTGATCCACCACAGGTGTGGGAGCCTCTGTGATCCACCACAGGTATGCTGGAGCCTCGTGTATAAAGTGATGGGTGGGGAGGGGATGTAAACAGACGAGAGGTGGTAGGGGGTTTGGGGGGAATGGAGGGGAGTCGGAGTGGTAATGGAGGGGAGAGTGAAGAGATGGGGAGTGGCGGGGGGGGTGGAGGAGAGAGGGAACAAATAAAAGAAGGACTGGTGGGAAAAATGACCACATCCGGCATAAAATGACCTGAGTAGGCTACTAGTTCTCTCTCTCTCTATTACACGAGGGTTTTACTAGGTTAGGTTCTGGTTCCTAACTTTATTTACACACTTAGCGCTGTTACCTTCATCAGCTCATTTGAAAACCTTTTCATTGTTGAGATATACAGATATGGAACAGGATGAAGTTGGTGCCATCTGTGTGCCAGTGATTTCATTTGGTCAACTGACTTTATTTAACTGATGGTATTATGCTTTACAAACATACCTCATACTCGAGTCATTCCGGAAATAAATGATCTCATATGAAGTGATGTTCTTGAAAAGGGACAACCGGAATGTACTTGCTGTTTGCTGACCGTTTTGTTGTTTAAAAGCTGTCTTCTCGCTGTCTGTGAAGTCGAGTGGGTACCTTCACAATATTGGCCTTGTACATAACAGTAAAGCAACACATATCCCTCTGGTGTTGAAGGTTCTGCTGAATTGACAGTTCTGTCCAGGCTGGATGCAGGCCAAAGATGAGTTTCCTTGATCTATCCCTATTCTGTCATGAAGTCGTACATGAGCTGATGATACCAAAATAGGCCGTCCAATTCATTCTAATGAGGACATTAGAGCACTCCAGGATGATTTGAATAGACTGATGCAGTGGTCGGAGAAGTGGCAGATGCAGTTTAATGTAGACAAATGGAAAGTTCTAAATGTTGGGCAGGACAATAACCATGCCACATATAAGCTGAATAATCTAGATCTTTATACTTGTGATTGCGAGAAGGATTTAGGAGTTCTGGTTAGTAGTAATCTGAAACCAAGACAACAGTGCATAAGTGTTCGCAATAAAGCGAACAGAATCCCTTTGGGTTCATATCAAGAAGTATAAATAATAGAAGTCCTCAGGTTATTCTTCAACTCTATATATCTTTGGTTAGGCCTCATTTAGATTATGCTGTTCAGTTCTGGTCACCGTATTACAGAATGGATATAAATGCACTGGAAAACGTACAGAGGAGGATGACAAAGTTGATCCCATGTATCAGAAATCTTCCCTATGAGGATAGACTGAGGGCCCTGAATCTGCACTCTCTAGAAAGGCGTAGAATTAGGGGAGATATGATTGAGGTGTATAAATGGAAAACAGGAATAAATAAAGGGGATGTAAATAGCGTGCTGAAAATATCCAGCCAAGACAGGACTCGCAGCAATGGTTTCAAGTTGGAAAAGTTCAGATTCAGGAAGGATATAGGAAAGCACTGGTTTGGTAATAGAGTTGTGGATGAGTGTAACAAACTACCGAATACCGTCATAGGGGCTGGGACGTTGTGTAGTTTTAAAAATAGGTTAGATAAATACATGAGTGGGTGTGGGTGGGTGTGAGTTGGTCCTGACTAGCTTGTGCTACTAGGTCAGATGCAGTACTAATTCCTTAAGTGGAAGTGACCTGACTACCTGGAGTTTACCTGGAGAAGGTTAGCTCCAGGTGGTCAGGTCTAAGCCGTTGAGTGATGGACTTGCCTCGCATGGGTCAGTAGGCCTGCTGCAGTGTTCCTTTTTTATTATGTTCTTATGAGACGAAGGGTAGGCGTGTGGGCGCACCTGTGCCCTGTACTGATTCTTGTAGGGGGATCTGCATGAGAGTGTCATCCATTGAGGACACGGCAAATCTCCAAGAAGATAAAAACCAAGTTTTCCAATGGGCAACAGAGAACAATATGATGTTCAATGAAGACAAATTCCAACTACTCCGTTATGGACAACTGGAGGATATAATAGCTGGAACTGAGTATATTACAAACTCGAATCACACAAAAGAGCAGAAAAGTAATGTGAAGGACCTGGGAGGGGTAATGCCCGAAGATCTCACCTTCAAAGATAACAACAGTGCCAACATCACATCTGCGAGGAAACTGATAGGATGGATAACGAGAACATTCAAGACAAGAGATGCAAAGCCAGTGATCCTTTTTAAATCACTTGTTCTCTCTAGGCTGGAATACTGCTGTACATTTACATCCCCATTTACATCCCAGACCTAGAGAATGTACAGAGAACCTTTACTGCACGTATAAGTTTCATCAAACACCTTAATTACTGGGAACGCCTGGAAGCACTTGACATGTACTCAATGGAGCGCAGGGGAGAGACATGCATCAAAATGTACACCTAGAAGATCCTGGAGGGACTGGTTCCTAATCTGCACATAGAAATCACTACCAACGAAAGCAAAAGACTTGGCAGGCGATGCAACATACCCCCATTGAAAAGTAGGGGCGCCATTAGTACACTAAGAGAGAATACAATAAGTGTCCGGGGCCCAAGACTGTTCAACAGCCTCCCACCAGCCATAAGGGGAATTACCAATAGACCCCTGGTTGTCTTCAAGAGGGCACTGGACAGATACCTAAAGTCAGTGTCAGATCAGCCGGGCTGTGGTTCGTACGTTGGACTACGTGCGGCCAGCAGTAACAGCCTCGTTGATCAGGTCCTGATCCACCATGAGGCCTTGTCATGGACCTGGCCGCTGGGGTGTTGATCCCCGGAATGCCCTCCAGGTAGACTCCAGGTAGTCTATACTGTTGAGCAGATGCGAGATATTCCTTACCTGAAGTCTACCAGGAGGGTATTCTGGGGATCAACGCCCCCGCTGCCCAGTCCACGACCAGGCCTCCTGGTGGATCAGGGCATGATCAACTAGGCAGTTACTGATGGCCGCATGTAAACCAACGTACGAACAACAGCCCGGCTGATACGGCACCGAATTTAGGCATCTGTCCAGCTCCCTCTTGAAGACAAACCAGGTGTCAATTGGTAACTCCCCTTATGTCTGATGGGAGGCTGTTGAGCAGTCTTGGGCTCCGGACACTTATTGTGTGTTCTCTTAGTGTACTAATGGCGTCCCTACTTTTCACTGGGGGTATGTTGCACCGCCTGTCAAGTCTTTTGCTTTCATAGGGAGTGATTTCTGTGTGCAGATTAGGGACCAGTCCCTCCAGGATCTTCCAGGTGTAGATTATGATGTATCACGTGTGGTCATACTTGTCCTAAGCTGTCTGGGAATTAGCAAAGGGTGATACCGAGCACATGGCTCACTGCAGTGTTTTAGAATCTCAGGTTGAAGTGTTGAAGAAGGAGGTTCTACTTCTTCAGGAGGAAAATAGGAGGCTGAAGCTTCGCCTAGATGGGTGTGGGAGTGAGTGTGAGATGGTTGGAGCTGGTAAGGAGGAAATGGTTACCAACAGTGAAAGTGGCAGCCGCTTTAAGTGGCAAGTGGTTCACAATTCAGGAAGAAGGAAGATAAGGAAGGTTAACAGAGAAGATGTGAAGGTAGGAAATCGATTCTCTGTTCTCCAGGACGAGTGTACTTCAGTGGTTAGCGAGTGGCGAGTGGTACCCAGTAATGGGAGGAGCATCAAAATAAGGAAAGTTAAGAGAGAAGATTTGAAGGTAGGAAATAACTTCTCTGTTATTCAGGATGAGTGTACTTCAGTGGGCAGTGAAGGTAAAGGTACTACTTCCCCTGCTAATAGAGGTAAGAGAATTCTTGTGGTAGGTGACTCACAGGTAAGATATATGGACCGTGCTTTCTGTAATAGGAATAAGAAGGTGAGAGAGAGGGTGTGCTTCCCTGGAGCTGGTGTTGGTGACATAGTCAACAGGTTGGATAATATCATGTCAGGTAATGAGAACAAGCCCATTATCTGTCTCAGTGCTGGTGGAAATGATATTGGGAAGGGTAGGAGAGAAGAGCTGCTGGATAAGTACAGGTCAGCTATAGAGCTAATTAATTAAGTCCAAGGGAGGGGTCCCAATTATATGTAGCATCTTGCCTAGAAGGAGAGTGGGAAATGAATGGTTGTCTAGGGCAATTGGTGTAAATTGCTGGCTAGACAGATACTGCAAGGAACTTGCAATCCCATTCATTGACAACTGGGACAACTTTTATGGCAAACATGATTTGTATGCAAGGGATGGGGTACATCTCTCTGGGACAGGGGTGGAAGCACTTGCCAACTCGATTGAGAGGGCCATTGCTGACATGCCTAGGATTTTAAACTGATAGAGGATAGAGGTATGGGTGTATGTGGGAAACAGTCAGTTTGCAACACTAAGGCTGAAAACAGTAAATTTATAAAAGAAATTCATCATAAATTTACAAATAAAGACAATGGATCAGGTCAGCAAACAAAGGGAGTCAGTAGAGGTTGACTATACTAATAGCAGGAGTGTAAGAAATAAGATAGATGAGTTAAGATTAATTGCAAGTGCAGGAAACATAGATATTATTGCTATAACAGAGACCTGGCTCAATCTGAAAGATAGAGAGTTGCCTTCTGAATGTCACATACAAGGCTATAAATTATTCCACACTGATAGGGTCAACAGGAAGGGTGGTGGAGTAGCGATGTATGTCAGAGACAATTTAAACTGTTGTGTTAGACAAGATATAAAATTAGAAGCGTCAGCCACTGAATCTGTTTGGTTACAGCTTCTTGAAGGCCGTGTAAAACTTATCTTAGGTGTGATTTACAGGCCCCCAAATCTTGATAGGGAGTGCAGTAAACTTCTATGGGATGAAATTCGTAAGGCATCTGCATATGAAAATGTTGTGCTAATGGGAGATTTCAACTTTAGACAAGTTGACTGGAGCAATTTGACAGGAAATTTAGAGTCAAGTGACTTTCTTGATACGATTCAGGATTGTTTTTGAAACAGTTGGTGGCAGAACCAACTAGAGGAAATAACCTGCTAGACTTGGTTCTTGCCAGCAGGGAATCGCTAATTAATAATCTTGAGGTTAATGATGAGCTTGGGGAAAGTGATCACAAATCACTCAGTTTTAATATATCATGGAATTACCCTAATAATGACAATCAAGTCTCTGTCCCTGACTTCCGCCTGGCTGATTTCATAGGACTGAAAAATTACCTGGGTGGGCTGAACTGGAATGACCTGACAGTGGGTCAGGTAGGTGGTGATTGCCAATATGACGTTTTCAGAGAATAGTTCTAGCTGCTCAGACAACTTATGTTCCTAATAGGAAATCAGATCAAACAAAAATGATCCTAAATAGATGAACAATAGATTAAAACATCTCATTGGTCAAAAGAGAGGCATATATAGGCGAATCAAAAGAGGAGAGGGGCAATTAAGTAATCAATATATTCAGTTAAAGAGAGAAATAAAAAGGGAATAAGAAAAGAAAAAGAGACTATGAGGTTAAAGTTGCAAGAGAATCGAAAACTAACCCAAAGGATTTTTCAGGTATACAGAAGTAAGATTAGGGACAAGATAGGCCCACTCAAAAGTTACTCAGGTCAGCTCACCGTCAGTGATAAGGAAATGTGTAGAATTTTTAACACTTACTTCCTCTCAGTTTTTACACAGGAAGATACTAGCGATATTCCAAAATAATAAATTATGTAGACCAGGACGATAGTAAACTATGCACGATCAGGGTCACAAGTGACATGGTCCTTAGACAAATAGATAAATTAAAACCTAACAAATCCCCAGGCCCTGATGAACTGTATGCAAGGGTTCTAAAGGAATGTAAAGAGGAGCTTAGCAAACCTATGGCTAATCTTTTCAACATATCACTGCAAACTGGCATGGTGCCAGATAAGTGGAAAATTGCAAATGTAATACCTATTTTCAAAGCAGGAGACAGGTCCTTAGCTTCGAACTATAGACCAATAAGCCTAACCTCCATAGTGGGAAAATTTATGGAATCAATAATTGCCGAGGCAATTCGCAGCCATCTTGAAAAGCATAAATTAATCAACGAATCTCAGCACGGTTTTACAAAAGGGCGTTCCTGCCTTACAAATTTAATAACTTTTTTCACTAAGGTATTTGAGGAGGTAGATCATGGTAATGAATATGATATTGTGTATATGGACTTCAGTAAGGCTTTTGATAGAGTCCCACATCAGAGACTATTGAGGAAAATTAAGGCACACGGAATAGGAGGAGAAATTTTTTCCTGGATAGAGGCATGGTTGACAAATAGGCAGCAGAGAGTTTGCATAAATGGGGAGAAATCAGAGTGGGGAAGCGTCACAAGTGGTGTTCCACAGGGGTCAGTATTGGGCCCTTTGTTGTTCACAATCTACATAAACGACATAGATGAGGGAATAAATAGCGACATAAGCAAGTTTGCCGATGACACCAAAATAGGCCGTCCAATTCATTCAAATGATTACATTAGAGCACTCCAGGAAGATTTGAATAGACTGATGCAGTGGTCGGAGAAGTGGCAGATGCAGTTTAATATAGATAAATGCAAAGTTCTAAATATTGGACAGGACAATAACCATGCCACATATAAACTAAATAATGTAGATCTTAATACTACTGATTGCGAAAAGGATTTAGGAGTTCTGGTTAGCAGTAATCTAAAACCAAGACAGCAGTGCATAAGTGTTCGCAATAAAGCAAACAGAATCCTTGGCTTCATATCAAGAAGCATAAATAATAGGAGTCCTCAGGTTGTTCTTCAACTCTATATATCCTTGGTTAGGCCTCATCTAGATTATGCTGCACAGTTTTGGTCACCGTATTACAGAATGGATATAAATGCTCTGGAAAACGTACAAAGGAGGATGACTAAGTTGATTCCATGTATCAGAAATCTTCCCTATGAGGATAGACTGAGGGCCCTGAATCTGCACTCTCTAGAAAGGCGTAGAATTAGGGGGGATATGATTGAGGTATATAAATGGAAAACAGGAATAAATAAAGGGGATGTAAATAGCGTGCTAAAAATATCTTGTATTGACAGGACTCGAAGCAATGGCTTTAAGTTGGATAAATTCAGATTCAGAAGGGATATAGGAAAGCATTGGTTTGGTAATAGAGTTGTCGGTGAGTGGAACAAACTCCCGATTACAGTTATAGAGGCTAAAACGTTGTGTAGTTTTAAAAATAGGCTAGATAAATATATGAGTGGGTGCGGGTGGGTATGAGTTGTAGCTGACTAGTTTGTGCTACTAGGTCAGATGCCGTGCTCCTTCCTTAAGTGAATGTAACCTGACCTGGCTGGGTCGGGGCATTGGCTTAAGCCGGTGGGAGACTTGGACCTGCCTCGCATGGGCCAGTAGGCCTGCTGCAGTGTTCCTTCTTTCTTATGTTCTTATGTTCCAAGCATTCCCAGTAGTTAAGGTGTTTGATGGAACTTATATGTGCAGTAAAGGTTCTCTGTACATTCTCTAGTTCTGGGATTTCACCTGCCGTGAATGGAGATGTTAATGTACAGCAGTATTCCATCCTAGAGAGAACAAGTGATTTACAAGGGATCATCATTGGCTTGGTATCTCTTGTTTTGAACGTTCTCAAGGCACTGTTGTGATCCTTGAAAGTGAGATCCTCAGACATTACTACTCCCAGGTCTTTCACATTACTTTTCTGCTCTATTGTGTGAATAGAGTTTGTAGTATACTCAGTCCTAGCTATTATTTCCTCCAGTTTTCCATAACGGAGTAGTTGGAATTTGTCTTCATTGAACATCATATTGTTCTCCGTTGTCCATTGGAAAACTTGGTTTATATCTTCTTGGAGTCTTATGGTTTCAATGGATGACAGTCTTACACAGATCCTAGTATCGTCTGCAAAGGATGACATGGTGCTATGGTTTATATTTTTGTCTATGTCTGATATGAGAATGAGGAACAGCATAGGGGCGAGTACTGTGCCTTGTGGAACAGAGCTCTTCACTATGGCAGCTTCCAATTTAACTCTGTTTACCACTACTCTTTGTGTTCGATTGGTTAGAAAGTTGAAGATGCATCTTCCCACACATTTTGTGTGCTACTACACAAAGGTCGCACTTGTCAAAGGCTTTTGCAAAATCTGTGTATACTACATCTGTATTCTGTTTGTCTTCCAGTGTATCCAAGAACATATCGAAGTGGTCCAGTAGTTGTGAGAGGCAGGATAGACCTGCCCTGAACCATGGTGCCTATAGACCATTATCTTCATTGTTTTCTCAGGAGCAAATGTAACCTGCCACCATTTTCCCCAAGCTGATATAGCTGCAAGCTGGTGATTGATTTAAATGAGAGCAGCTGGCATCTCTCTTTGATAAGTAAATGTCAGCATACAGTCGTCTGCATTTGCATGGGATTCTGGTTGAAGGTCATTGAAGTAGACATTCGATAACAATGGCCCAAGCACACTTTCCAGTGGAACACTGGCACCAACTGAGTGTCTTGTTGACTCTGATCCATAGAGATCTACCTTGAAGATAATCACTAAGGAGGCATAATGCAGAGCCAGAGTCTCCTAGTGCTTGGAGTCTTGATAAGAGTCCCTGGTGCCATAGTCGGTCGATAGCACCATTAATGTCCTGTGCTGCTTCAAAGCTGATCTTGGATTCATCCAGTGACTGGAGCCACATAGTGGAGAGGTTTAACAGTAGATCAGCAAGCAGGGTGACCTTTTATGAAGCCATATTGATGATCACTAAGAAGCGAATGGTAGCCGAAAAATGCTGTCATGTATCGTGAGATTATAGTCTCAAGAATCTTGCCAGTGACTGACAGGAGTAACATTGGTCTGTACCTGATAATAAGTCAACGAACGGGTGGGGTTTGAACCCATGGCATTTGAGTCCTGAAACTCAGAGACCACTGCTGCTTTTTGCTCTACTCTTATTGTGAACTATTGCGCCCCCAGAATTGGGCCTCAATGTATATATATATGTATATTTTCCATTTTCTATAATTTTATATTGCTGATATTCTCGATAATAGCTAAATCGTTAATATCTTGCTTTATATTATTATTAGACTATTATTTGACTTATTTAACTTAGCTATATTTATTAGGTAGGATGTGATATTTTATATGGTGCTCGAGTGTCGTAACTGCCTTGGAGTTGGCAAACTACTGTTATGCTGCCGGCGTCTAGTTGCTGGGAGGAGTCAGTCTCTGAACACACCTGAGCTGGGTGGTTGTTCCTCTTCCCTCTCTCTCTCTGGCCTGCTGACCCTCGTCGTCAACACCTCACTCCTATTTCTACTTGTTTTCTCGACATTTAGACTCTGTTGGGTAGAGTATGCATTCGTTGGTGAGGCGAATCATACTTCTCAGAACTCTGTGTAACTCTGTTCACAGAGAATAGACTAGACAGTGATTTTCGACGTTGTTCTGGGTTGTGTGTCACATTGACACTCTGATAAAACTCAGGTCTCAAGCTATAGCTCTGGACCTAATTCGATAAGGCATCTGTGCACCGCCACAGTTTGGGATTGTTTATGCTGAACCTAGTTTCAGTAGAAAGGGAGTTTTGTGACTGTTTTGGAGGATCTACTGATGGTCCCCAGTTAGGGTCGATTTTCTATCTCCTTGTTCCTGACGCTGTGTTGCTGTTGCCTGTTATAGTGCTGTTCTGCGAATTGGTCATTTTACTGGACAATCAAGCTGTTCTGGTTGTCTGTTTGTTAGAGCAGCTAGCTTATGAGAAGTTGTTCAGTCGTACACTGGTTGAGTCGAGTCTTAGAGTTACCGGGAGCACACTCATACACATTTATTCTTATTTGTATATATTGTAATTACTGACATTGTACCTGATGGTACTTCTGAGTCATTTATATATATGTGCCCTCAGCACAGACTTATTGTATATGAGAGCAGTGTAGGAGCTACCCTCCTAATTAACCTCCTAATTGATATCTTAATATCTTTATATTTGATTTACTTTGCTACCCTAGTTTTTCTCACTTTGTTAATAAACCTTTTAATTATCTGTTTGGTTAGTACTCTATCAGTTGCAATCCTCTTAAGCTATATAATATGTCGGATAACTGAACCAGGATACTGACTTTGTTGCAAAAGCCCAGTAACAGGCTGGATGCTAGAAGGGCTATCCTTTCTAGTGTTCACTGGAGATGTCTATTACTAATAGATATCGTGTCATTTTGTAACATGAACAGAGTCTACATTTGCATTTTTCCAAAAAGGCCCTTTACACTATGCTCAGCAGTACTGAGAGATACGAGTTAGAAGTGATGCTAGATGGTGTGCACCATATCTGGGCCCACAGTTACTTGTGCGGCGTAAGGACATAAGAAAGAAGGGACACTGCAGCAGGCCTACTGGCCCATGCAAGGCAAGTCTAAGTCTCCTACCGGCTTAAGCCAATGACCCAACCTAGTCATGTGATGTAGTCAGTGTGCTGTGAGGTCTACCTAAGCAGCCACACCTGCCCTTCGTAAATAGCTGTCAGACACGCCTCTCGGATTAAGGCTCAGGTCTTTTGTCTTTTGGACAAGCGTCAGGTTTCGGCGTCAGGTCAAAGCACGTGGTACTCCTCATTGGGGGGATGCTTGGAGGACCATATAAGGCCGAGGAAACAACTAGAGAGGCGTGGGACTGATTACCTCCAGGCCTGTGCATCATCGATTTCGCCCCCAATTACCTGGACCTTCATCTTTATCTTCACCATCAGGATTGGTGCGTCGGTGGCTGCCTACCCAAGGGCAGGAAGCCTCCCTCTGCACTCCTGTTGCTGCCTGAAGTCTCTAAGCCATACAGCCGCTCACAGCCAGTGTGCCTCTCCTCTCATACAGTGCCCCATCAAGCTACAGTTCACTTCCTCAGTGTCCTGCGCCTCCAGGATTAGTGCGTCGGTGGCTGCCTACCCAAAGGCAGGTAGCCTCCCTCTGCACTCCTGTTGCTGCCTGAAGTCTCCAAGCCTTACAGCGAGTGGTGCCTCTCCTCGCCGCTCAAGCCAGTGTTGGCTCTCCTCTTAGGGCATACAGTGCCCCATCAAGCTACAGTTCACCTCCTCAGTGTCCTGCGCCTCCAGTGTCAGACTCTACAAGCAAACTTTAATTAAAGTAATAGCCAGGCAAGTACGCATGTCTACTACTCCACACGTACTGTACTTGCCGCACAGATTTGGCTATCTGTCACCGCCACATCTTTATGCAACTAGATGATGCCTTCGATGCCTTCCACCTCCCTCCCCCTTCCCACTCCCCCTCTACCGCCCTCTTCTGCCTCTAAGGCCTATCCTACCTCTTCCAAAACCAATTCTTTCTCGCTGAACCTCAAATACTCTAATTCTGATGCCACTAACCATCCTGAAAATTTATTATTCCAGATCACGGGTGAACCTCAACTTAAAATCTTTAAGACACACTCAGGCTTCAAACTCCTTCTTGACAGACAATCCTACGAAACGTACACCTCAACCTCGACCAGACAACAACTGCTAGACGCCGGCTTCACTATTATTTGGACTCCTGAACACCGTGCCAAAAGTACGGTCATTGCTAAACATGTAGACTATTCTCTCCTGACTGCCTATGACACAGACAAAGAAGACTTAATCAAAGACATCAGTACTAAGAACAAAGTCTCTGTTGACGATATTTACAGACCTGATAACTCTACCATCCTCAAAATACGCTGTTCAACTCCTTCTGACGCCTCTATTCTCTTTAACCAAGGAATCCTTGCCAAGACTATCCGCATTCCTCCAAACACTCTCTTCACTCCAAACTTCCACCCCATCACACAATGTCTAAAATGCTACAAATTCGGACACGACAAAAATACATGCACATCCGATCAAATCTGCTCCAGATGTTCAGCAACTGGCCACTTCTGGAATACCTGCAACCTCTCCCTTAAATGTTCTAACTGCGGCGGGTCACACACTGCAGTTGCAAATTCCTGCCCTACTAGAAAAGACATTCTCTCCTCCCTCAGAGCAAGCCAACCCCCTCCCTCCCCAACCCCTTCCCTGCACCCCTCTCCCCTACCAAACCTCCCTCCCCCACCCACAATGCCTGGGCTACTCCACGCACTTGGTCTACCTCTTCTTCCCCAAACCCTTTCTCTATTCTACACACACCAAACACCAACACACAGACTACAAGCACCTCTCCACCTACACCTATACCCACAATAGACTACAAAACTAACTGTCAAGTCGCCACTGCTGCTTACTCTGCGATGGTAATCTCTCAAACTTACCAGTCAGACTACTCACATATCCTTAACCTAATCTTGAATGCTAACAATCTTCCCCCACTAATTATCCCTCCTTCCTGCTTCTCTTCTAAGCCCCTCCAACCTCTCCCTCCGACCTCTCTCTCATCACCCCTCTTCCTACCCCACCAGCTCTCCTCCTCCCCACCTCTCTTCACATCAACCCTTCCCACCAACACCCTCCTGGTGCCGCTACGACCACCCTCCCCCACCTCATCCCTTACCAAAGCTTCCACTTCCTCTGCATCCACCTTCGCCCACTCCTCATCCACCACATCCAAGACTTCATCCAGGTCCAACTCCACCTCCTCCAGACAAAATCCACTCAATCCTAAACCTGCCCCAAATTCTGACAGACAGACCAAAGCACATAAAAGCACATCCATCTCTTCCTTCCCTCCAGGAAGCGGGTCCGTAACACCCACAAACACACATCCACCGATGGCACCCCTATCACGGGCTTTAATCTAAACTCCTCCCCAGACATTAACTTTGCTACGAAGAAACCATTAAATCATGTTTAAGGTGATTCAGTTCAACGTACGTTCTTACTTTATAATTAGACACCTACTGGCCGAACTCCTTGAAGCAGAGAGGCCAGATATTGTCTTACTGAACAGCACCTGCCTCAAAGCCCCTTAACGTATCCGTCATTATGGTTATACTACACTTCAGTCCCCCTACGATCCCCATGATGGGGATGCCATCCTTGTCAAATCCAACATAAAACATGAATTTCTCCCAATCCCTTTTATTCACCAACACTGTCTTGCGGTCAGAATACACACCCACCTTGGCCCCTTCATCTTCTTCACTACCTATGCTCGCCCAAACACTATTCTCAACATACACGACCTTTCCTTAGTCTTCAACTACACCAACACACCAACATACCTACTTGCTGACATGAATGCCAAACACAACGCCTTTCATCACACCAGTAACAACCAACTTGGTCACCAATTACTCAACTTCACAAACCATAAACACCTAATTCACCTCGGCCCAGACTTCAACACCTTCTACAACCACATGGGCCAAGGCAAACCCGATATCATTCTGGCAAACCGAGCTAGCTCTCTCTTCCAACACTACATCTCACCTGGCCCTATTACAGGCTCTGATCACATCCCAGTCATCTTACACATCTCTTCCAACCCTATCCTCATCCCAGCCAGACCTTCCTTCTCCTACAAGAACGCTGACTGGGATGCTTTCAAACAACATATAGATAATACTAACCTCACCTATGACTACAACAACAAACCTATCTCTGACATTGACACTCAACTTGATCTCATCCAAGACACCATTACACAAGCAGCCAACTCCGCAATACCAAAGAAAACTCACACCACTCGTTATTCTTTCAAACCTTCAATCAGAACAAGAAGATTAATCATATGCTACCACAACCACTTCCTCTACAACACACATAGATTTAACCAAGTCCGATTAGATCTCACTTACCTCAGAAACAACATTCTACACAGTCTAGACCAAGACCACAACTCTCATTGGTCACAGCTCATACTACAAGCAGACAAACAGCGAATTAAAAACTCCAAAGCCTTCTGGAACTTTATCAAAAAAATCAGAGGTACCACTCCCACCAACAAATTCAAACACATCACCCACAACAACACACACATCTCAGATCCGCAGGCTGCTACAAACATCTTCAAACACATCTGGGAGAACATCTTCCACCCTCACCCACCCCACCCTAACGCCATCCAACACATTCAGAACATAGAACACTGGAACACTACACACACACACGAAACAACACCAGACAGCCACATCCATCTGGACTCCCTTACCTCCTCCCAAGAACTCGACACTCCTTTCACCAACACAGACATTAAAACTCTCCTCAGACACCTTCCTCCCAAGGCTCCTGGTGCCTCTGGCCTAAACCATATTATCCTAAAACACCTTCCTGACTCTATCATTACTTCCTACACAAACCTCCTCAATGCCTCCCTTGCTTCTGGTTACTTCCCTTCACTCTTCAAAGCTGCTACCGCTATCCTCCTTCCCAAACCCAATAAAGACCACTCTGACCCTAGAAACTATCGCCCTATCATCCTCCTCGAAACATTAGGTAAACTCTTTGAAAAACTCATCAACCATCGTCTTCGCAGATACCTGGAACACAACTCACTTCTTTCTAACGGCCAGTTTGGCTTCAGAAGTCACAGATCTACACAGGATGCCATTAACATCATTCTCAACTACATCCACATAAACACAAAACAAAGAAACAGGACAGCCCTGGTTGCAAAAGACGTTGAAAAAGCTTTTGACACTGTCTGGCATGTAGGGCTCAAACACAAACTCTGCACTAACTTTAACCTGCCTCTCACTACTCGTAAACTCCTCTGCAACTTCCTTGACGGCCGCACAATGAGAATCAAATTCCAAGGCTGCTACTCTGACTACTTCACACTAAATGCTGGAGTACCCCAGGGATCTGTCCTCTCCCCTACCCTCTACATTTTATACACTAACGACATTCCAACACCTGTATACCACAACTCCATCACACTAGCCTACGCAGACGACATTACACAACTCACCACTCACGCCAATATAGATACACTCTCACACAAAACACAGAATGAGGTCGACAGGATTGCCTTCTGGGAACAAAAATGGAGGATCAAAACCAATGCAGCTAAATCCAGCATTACATATTTTAATTATAGGAAACGTGATCCTCCATTACCTGTCGAGCTCAGAACAGCTGACACCCGCACCTACATCCCCATCACACAATCTGTCACAGTCCTTGGCATCAATCTTGACTACCTCCTTTGCTTAAACAGACACATTTACTCAAAGCATGCAGTAGCCAGCAAGGCCTTGCGGCCTCTACAACTGCAACATGCCTCCCAACGCACCAAACTACACCTCTACAAATCCTTAATACGTCCGCTGATAACTTACTCTCCTCTAGCCCTCTCTCTTGCAGCCCAAACAAACTTACTTAAACTGCAGCGTGTCCAGAACAAGGCTCTGCGCTGGGTGCTTGATGTCAGATGGGAGGACTTCGCCACAAGCGAGTCTCTCCATGCCCAGTTAGACATCCCTGCGCTGAATCTGTACTGGAAGACTCTCAGTGACAGACAGATAGACAAACTTGAGACACGACATGACTACTGGACCTCTCTCCTTGACGAAGACATTCGTAGACCCACAAACCAACACAACCTTTTCTATTCCTTGTATGAACCTGCTCCTAACCCTATTTACAAATAACCTTTTGATCCTATGTCAGGTACCTTGAGCTGTTCGCCCCTCTGACCCACTTTCGCCTTAGCTGCTGGGTTAAGCCCTGGCTCAACTTCTACACTCCTCTCCTTCGGCTGTCCCGTCCTCCCCGCTCACCCCACAGAAGTCTCATCAACAGGAGAGCCTGCTATTCCAGTTCTCAAGTCTGCCCCACGATCGCCTTAGCTGCTGGGTTAAGCCCTGGCTCTATTTCTACGACTAAGAAGACTCCTCTCCAGCGCTATTCTTCGTCTGTACCGTCTTCCCCGCTCATCCCATTGGGATCTTACCTAAACTTATTCGATTCGATTCTAGAGAGGGACATTCTGGCGGAGCTCTGGCCTGTGTGCGGAGCTCTGGGCTGGAGACATTCTGGCGGAGCTCTGGGCTGGAGACATTCTGGCGGAGCTCTGGCCTGTGTGCAGAGCTCTGGGTACGAGATTCTAGCAGAGCGGCTGCCGGTGTGCAGAGCTCTGGGAGAGAGCTGCTGTAGAGTCTCTGGAGGAGACTGTTGGAGACACTGGGCAGAGTTCTGTTGGAGCAGGTCTTGGGACCTGTGGCTACAAGTGTGACTGAGTTCCTGTGGTGAACTGTCCTCTGAACTATATTGTAAGTTATATTCTGTTTTGTCAGTTGATTGTATTCCCTGTCTCTCCGCTTATATGTACAATCCCCATTTATCTAAACTCAATAGTGTTCTCCTGTTCCCAAATATATTATTATACAAGGACTTAAATAAACTGTGTTTGAGTGGAATAGTAATATTCACTGTCCCCGTTATATTCTTTATGCTTATACTTTATTTTATTATTTATATTTCAAGTACTGAGAGGGTGAGTAGTGTTAGGTGGTAATGAGAGGTGATGGTTTGGGACCAGTGACCTCACATTACCGCCGCTCCTGTCAACCTCACCTCTCCTGCCTCCTCCCTCCCTTTACTCCCATATTCCCCGATTATCCCAATATTTCCTTACCCCCTACATGACATGGTGTCTAAGCGGTGGTGGTTCTTATTATTTTTATAGGAACCAGTCCCATGTGCCTTTTGACTGCTCGGTTATATTTGTGTTATGCTACCATTTGCTACCATTTTTTGTGTGTGTAAAGTTCAAGTAAATATCTGTGTGATATTATAATCCAAGTGACCTAAGCTGACCCTTTTTGACTGCGGGTCTGAGTAATTGTGTGGTTGTAATATTATATTTGGTGGAGTTGTGTGTTGGTTTGGGATAAATGGTGGAGGTTATAAGTGTTTGGGGGAGACTTTTGGGGGACGCAATTACTGGCCGAAATTGAATATTTACAGAGAAACGAGAAGTCACCCAGTCACCCAGCCCACCTTGGAAGAATCATCCACAACTGTCACCCATTGAAGAGCTGGCTCTCATGGTCACCCAGCTGATGTGTCCAGTCACCCAGCTGATGTGCCCAGTCATCCAGCTGATGTGCTCCAGTTGCTGTATTGCTGCCCTGGTCTGTCATCCATTGTAGTGGGTGTCACCCACCCTGTGACCATCACCCACTGACCGCAAGTTACCCGCAGTTGCCAGGGATGAGTGACCGCACCTCTGTTAATGACCAGAAGTGACCTCACCTCACCTCACCTCACCTCGAGCATCTGACCCTAGTCTGCTACTGCTGATGTCGGCTGCTTATGATGCTGCGGTTGACTGAGGTGAGGCTGTCTGATGCTGCCTGCCATGCTGTGACGCGGTCGTGCTGAGATGCTGGGGCCGTGCTGCGATGCTGTAGTTGTGCTGTGACGCTGAGATGCTGTGGTCGTGCTGTGATGGTGTGGCCGTGCTGCGATGCTGTAGCCGTGCTGTGATGATGCGATGCCGCCTAGCGTCAGGTCACATTCACTTAAGGAAGAAGCATGGCATCAGACATAGTAGCACAAGCTAGTCAGGAGGATGACTAAGTTGATTCCATGTATCAGAAATCTTCCCTATGAGGATAGACTGGGGCCCTGAATCTGCACTCTCTAGAAAGCATAGAATTAGGGGGATATGATTGAGGTGTATAAATGGAAAACAGGAATAAATAAAGGTGATGTAAATAGCTGCTAAAAATATCTAGTATTGACAGGACTCGCAGCAATGGCTTTAAGTTGGATAAATTCAGATTCAGGAAGGATATAGGAAAGCATTGGTTTGGTAATAGAGTTGTCGATGAGTGGAACAAACTCCCGAGTACAGTTATAGAGGCTAAAACGTTGTGTAGTTTTAAAAATAGGCTAGATAAATATATGAGTGGGTGCGGGTGGGTGTGAGTTGGATCTGACTAGTTTGTGCTACTAGGTCAGATGCCGTGCTCCTTCCTTAAGTGGATGTAACCTGACCTGGCTGGGTCGGGGCATTGGCTTAAGCCGGTGGGAGACTTGGACCTGCCTCGCATGGGCCAGTAGGCCTGCTGCAGTGTTCCTTCTTTCTTATGTTCTTATGTTCTTAAACTCACACCCACCCACACCCCCTCATGTATTTATCCAACCTATTTTTAAAACTACTCAATGTTTTAGCTTCTATAACTGTACTCGAGTGTCTTCCACTCATCCACAACTCTATTACCAAACCAGTGCTTTCCTATATCCTTCCTGAATCTGAAATTTTCAAACTTAAAATCATTGCTACGAGTCCTGTCTTGGCTAGATATTTTTATCACGCTATTTACATCCCCTTTATTTATTCCTCAATCATATCCCACCTAATTCTACGCCTTTCTAGAGAGTGCAGATTCAGGGCCCTCAGTCTATCCTCATAGAAGATTTCTGATACATGGGATCAACTTAGTCATCCTCCTTTGTACGTTTTTCAGAGCATTTATATCCATTCTGTAATACGGTGACCAAAACTGTGCAGCATAATCTAGATGAGGCCTAACCAAGGATATATAGAGTTGAAGAACAACCTGAGGACTCCTATTATTTATGCTTCTTGATATGAAGCCAATGATTCTGTTCACTTTATTGCGAACACTTATGCACTGTTGTCTTGGTTTTAGATTACTGCTAACCAGAACTCCCAAATACTTTTCGCAATCAGTAGTATTAAGATCTACATTATTTAGTTTATATTTGGCATGGTTATTGTCCTGTCCAACATTTAGAACTTTGCATTTATCTATATTAAACTGCATCTGCCACTTCTCCGACCACTGCATCAGTCTATTCAAGTCTTCCTGGAGTGCTCTAATGTCCTCATTTGAATGAATTGGACGGCCTATTTTGGTGTCATCGGCAAACTTGCTTATGAAATAAAGACACATGTGCAACATCTGGGTATCTTTATTGTAAACGTTTCGCATCCAGTGGCTTTATCAACACAAATTCTAGGACTTATATGAAGACAGTAGAACTATATACAAAAGATGAGGTAATCAGTCCCTCGGCCTTGAGTGGTGTGAACATCACCGAAGTCGTTGAGTTTCTGGAGCAGAGGTAAGGAGGCTGGCCCTTATATACTAAAGTCAGGTGGAAAGGGACGTGTACCAGTGACTATGCCCTCGTCTGCTAAACGTCCCTTTCCACCTGACGTTAGTATATAAGCACCAGCCTCCTTGCCTCTTCTTCAAGAAGACCCGGGCCGGATGTACCGGCGAACATACAACAACAGCCTCTGCTCCAATCCATCCAGTAGTTAGACTGTTGGGTTTAGTCCTGATTCTTTCTCTTCTCCTTCAGCTCTTCCTCTCACCAGCTATTCTTCGTCTGTCCCCACTCTCCCCTCGCCCCTAGTGGGTCCTTACCTGAGAGTCTGAACTTAACTGTTCACACCAGACTCAAGACTTGGGACTGATTCACCCATCTTTGGCCGAGGCACTGATTACCTCATCTTTTGTATATAGTTATTCTGTCTTCAAATAATGTCCTAGAATTTGTATTGATAAAGCCACTGGATGGCGAAACGTTTACAATAAAGATACCCAGATGTTGCACATGTGTCTTTATTTCATATTGTCCGTATTGTATACCATTCTTGTAAAACTTGCTTATGTCGCTATTTATTCCCTCATCTATGTCGTTTATGTAGATTGTGAACAACAAGGGGCCCAATACTGACCCCTGTGGAACACCGCTTGTGACACTTCCCCACTCTGATTTCTCCCCATTTATGCAAACTCTCTGCTGCCTATTTGTCAACCATGCCTCTATCCAGGAAATTTTTTCTCTTATTCCGTGTGCCTTAATTTTCCTCAATAGTCTCTGATGTGGGACTCTATCAAAAGCCTTACTGAAGTCCATATACACAATATCATATTCATTACCATGATCTTCCTCCTCAAATACCTTAGTGAAAAAAATTAATAAATTCGTAAGGCAGGAACGCCCTTTTGTAAAACCGTGCTGAGATTCATTAATTAATCTATGCTTTTCAAGATGGCTAGGAATTGCCTCGGCAATTATTGATTCCATAAATTTTCTCAGAATGACTTCGAGAGTGTATAAATCTGTAGTGGAGGGAAGGCGGGGTAGGGGTCGGCCTAGGAAAGGTTGGAGGGAGGGGGTAAGGAGGTTTTGTGTGCGAGGGGCTTGGACTTCCAGCAAGCATGTATGAGCGTATTTGATAGGAGTGAATGGAGACAAATGGTTTTTAATACTTGACGTGCTGTTGGAGTGTAAGCAAAGTAACATTTATGAAGGGATTCAGGGAAACCGGCAGGCCGGACTTGAGTCCTGGAGATGGGAAGTACAGTGTCTGCACTCTGAAGGAGGGGTGTTAATGTTGCAGTTTTATAACTGTAGTTTAAAACACCCCTCTGGCAAGACAGTGATGGAGTGAATGATGATGAAAGTTTTTCTTTTTCGAGCCAACCTGCCTTGGTGGGAATCGGCCGATGTGTTAATAAAAAAAAATTCCAACTATGGAAGTTAGGCTTATTGGTCTATAGTTCGAATCTAAGAATCTGTCACCTTCTTTGAAAATAGATGACTTGTTTATTATGCACCCCCATACTTGTCCTGAGAGCATTAGCACAAAAATCAGGATTTTCAAAGGTCACAATGGGTCTTTGTCAGACCTCACTGGGCATCGTTTCAGCACCAGAAATAAATATTAGTCATGTCATTTCATATTTTACAATTACTTAATATAGTTAATGTATACATTATGGAATACAATCTCAAAAAACAAGTCTTATTACCACTATAAAACATTGGTCATAAATGGTGCATTCTCCTCTCTGAAAAATGTTCATTCATAGAGTCGATGTAAAGTGTGGATATAACCTCAGCTTTTTCTTGGTCCAGGGAGTTGAGGAGGATATCAAAGGGTATCAAAGGGTATCAAAGGATATCAAAGGGTATCAAAGGGTATCAAAGTCCAACACATTAGAGTTCTTTTATGTATATAGGAGTAAAATTAGGGAGAAGATAAGCCCACTGAAAAGTTACTCGGGTTAGCTTACTGTCAGTGACAAAGAAATATTTACAATATTTTACACATATTTCCTGTTTTTACGTAGAAGGGTATTAGCAAAATTCCAGAAATCGATAATATAGGCCAGGCTATGCAACATAGGCCAGGCTATGCAACATGGCTCTCAGAGGAACTGTGAGGAACAACCTATCAGACCATCAGCTAGTGTTTTCAACGAATCACTTCAATCAGGTAAGTGCAGGATAAGTGGAAATGACGAAGGTGATCTTATACTTATCCTGTTTTTCACAGGAGGTATCTTGTACTGTCAGCCAAGACTCTTGCTTTCATTTGTAGTTATTTCAGATCTTCCAGGTGTAGATTATCATGCATCTTCCTCGCCTACATTCTAAGGAGTACAGTTCGAGAGACTTCATGTGTTCCAATAACTTAGATGCTTGACTAAGTTTATACAAGCTGTGAATATCTGTGTATATGTTTCTGCACTTTGGCCTGCCTTGAAGGGGGCCGTTAGTACACAGCAATGTTCCAATCTAGAGAGAACAAGTGACTTGAAGTGTCATCATCACCACTGGCTTGGCATCATTTGTTTTAAAACTTTTAGGTATCCAACCTATCATCTTTCTTGCAATTTGATAATGACACTATTGTGCTCCTTGAAAGTGAGATCCGACATTATCACTACCAGGTCTCTCGCATTAGACTTACGATCTAAGTAGTGATTTGAGTTTGACTTGTACTCCGATCCTGTTAGTAGTAACTGAAATTTGTCCTCATTGAATATCATATTGTTGCCAGTGGCCCACTGGAAGACTTGGTTTATATCAGCTTGGAGGTTCACTGTGTTTAATATGGACGCCACTTACATGCAGATTCTAATATTGTTGATGATAATGTCCCTGACTTTGTTGGATCTGAAAATGCAAGATTAGTGGGGCGAGTACTATGCCTTGGGGAAGGGGAGTCTTCATGGTAGCTATTTGCTATCACTCTTTGGACTATATTAGTTAGGAAGTTTATCTTCTTGCATGTATTTTGTGCACAATTACGCCATGGTTGCACTTGTCGAAGGCTTTCGCAAATTTGGTGCACATTACAGCTGCACTTTGTCTTCCGTTGAATCTAAGATCAAGTGGTATTTGTTCAGCAGCTTCCCCTCGCAGGTCTTGAACCCACACTGACCTGGTTTGTGCAGTTAATGCAATTCCATGTGATTGACAATCTTCCTTTTTTAAACCCTTTCACAAACCTTGATACTGAGGATGTCAGAGCTATCAGACTCTAAGTTTGTTGCCACCTTTGTGGAAGGGGATTATTTTGGTGGGTTTAATGACTGAGGAATGACTCAGTGTCCAGGCGTATAAAGACGTATAATGTATTAAAAGTTTAAAGTATCCGAGGCTTCACCAGACAGTATGTACGTCTGCATACTGTCAGTGTACCCGAGGAAGACTGTGTAAACACGTACATGCGTCCTTTATTATGATTATTAACGTAAATGCGTTGAATTTATTCTTCTAAATTAAGAAGCGAAAATAATATCTGGTCGTTTACTTAGGAGCTTATCAGTAATTATTATTATTTTCAATTTAGCTAAAATTTGAAATAACTCTTCATGTAGTTTTAAAAATAGGCTAGATAAATATATGAGTGGGTGCGGGTGAGTGTGAGTTGGTCCTGACTAGTTTGTGCTACTAGGTCAGATGCCGTGCTCCTTCCTGACCTGGCTGGGTCGGGGCATTGGCTTAAGCCGGTGGGAAACTTGGACCTGCCTCGCATGGGCCAGTAGGCCTGCTGCAGTGTTCCTTCTTTCTTATGTACTTATGTTCTTATGTAGTTGTATAAATATTAGTTATGCACTGCCGTCTACCTATCACTAATTAAATTAGAATAAACTGAAACATACCAAAGGAGATTTACTAACAAATCCCTAACTGTCTTCAAGAGGGAACTTGAGAAGTTACTCAAGTCAGTATCTGACCATCCGGACTGTGGTACATACTTTGGAATGCAGGCGGCGGACACCAATAGTCTACCTTGAGCTTCATCTGCCATTTCTCCGACCACATTAGCCTATCTTGGGGCATTTCGTAGTTCTCTTACGTCATCAGAATTTATCTGATGACCTATTTTAGTGTCCTCTGCGAACTTGCCTCTGTCGCTATTTATTCCCTCATATTCACCCATCATTTCAACTCTGTTTAATAATTTTTCTGAAACCCAAACTTTCCCAAATAAACTTAAGTTTGCATGAGTTACCACAGTAGAGACCTACAGTCCAGTCTCTAACTTGCCTCTATTTTCAGAAATCTTTGTAAAAATAATACAAAAACGAGTCTATGCATTCGTGACTATACGTAATATTTTCTACTTACCAATTTAGCTTCAGGCCAGAAATTTTTTTAATGATGCTTTCCTAAATATGGTATATTCCGTCATCTCAGCTCTAGAATATGAATATTCAATAGTTCTCTTTATTAATATAATAAAAGCTTTTGACACAGTGCACCACAGTATGTTCTTACTGTAACTAGAACATAATGAACCAGAGATCATACTCTTGCTTTCATAAAGTCTTCAACACTACCTCACTACAATCAACATGGGTGCCTCAGGGTATCTTTCTTGGCCCACTGTAGTTTCTCATTCGTATAAATGACCTGACAAATGCCTCCCAGTAATGATATAGAGAACACAACATTCGGCTTATCTACTCCTGATTCAGTTGTCTTAAACGTCATAGTCAACGAGGATAACAAACGCATTTAGTTTTGACATGACCTAAATGTTTTGGAATAGAGCTAAACATACTCAGTTTAACGTAAGAACTATATATAATTCTCAAACAGTAAGACACGACAAGAAAAAAAAATCTTAGTGATAACACTTGACTAGAATCTATCATCCAACACACACAAGAATATTTCCAAGATTGAGCTATTATTTTCGTAACAACATTTCTCGTAAATCTAGCCCTACCTCGCTTATGGTGTCTTTGCTTGTGATCCACAAAGCAATTGCCTAAAAACTATTATGACCCAGAAGGAATCAGCTGTTAGAATTATCACCCATTCAGGTTACAGACAAAACACAGACTCCCTCTATCCCCACTATTCAGAAGTCTTAACACTTAAAAAAAATTCACACCTATTAGGTAAAACTTGCGATTTTGGCTAAATAAGCAACGCTCTTCTTGCCATATAGGACAAGCGAAAATTTGTGTATGCAATAATTTCGCAAAAATCATTCTGAACCTAAAGAAAAAATATATTTCATTGTGTTTGTTTATTATTAAATTATTGTTAACGTATCTAAAATATATTTAGTTGGGTTAGGCTAAATTAAATTGCACTTGTTATAATAAGGTTAGGTAGGTTTTCAAAGTTTCTCTTGGTACAAAATTATAAATGTTTACATTAACATAAATGAAAAAATATATCTTTAAACGTATAAGAGAAATTTTTAGAAAGGACTTAATTTTAAATGAGTTCTTGCTAATTGACCAGTTTTACCTAATCGGCACGACATATATATATATATATATATATATATATATATATATATATATATATATATATATATATATATATATATATATATATATATATATATTTATATATATATATATATGTATATATATATGTCGTCCGATTAGTAAAACGTGATTTTCTTAAATAGCAAGGCTCTTCTTGCCATATAAGACAAGTGAAAATTTGTGTATGCAATAATTTCGCCAAAATCATTCTGAACATAACGAAAAAATATATTTCATTGTGTTTGTTTATTATTAAATTAATGTTAACGTATCTAAAATATATTTAGTTGGGTTAGGCTAAATTAAATTGCGCTTGTTGTAATAAGGTTAGGTAGGTTTTCAAAGTTTCTCTTGGTACAAAATTATAAATTCTTACATTAACATAAATTAAAAATATATCTTTAAACGTATAAAGAAAATTTTAGAAAGGACTTAATTTTAGATGAGTTCTTGCTAATTGACCAGTTTTACCTAATCGGCACGACATATATATATATATATATATATGGGGATATATAATTTGCAAATAGGTAAAACTTGCTATTTGGCTAAATAGCAACCTCTTCTTGCCGAATAAGACAAGCGAAAATTTGTGTATGCAATAATTTCGAAAAAATCATTCTGAATCTAACGAAAAATATTTCATTGTGTTTATTATTAAATTATTGTAAACGTATCTAAAATATATTTAGTTGGATTAGGCTAAATTGCGCTTGTTATAATAAGGTTAGGTAAGTTTTCTAAGGTTCATTTGGTACAAAATTATTAATTTTTACATTAAAATAAATGAAAAAAAAAAATATCTTTAAACGTATTAGAAAATTTTAGAAAGGATTTAATTTCAAATGAGTTCTTCCTAATTGACCAGTTTTACTTATTTACCTGTTCTGCTCAACCTGTCTGCTAACTCCATGCCAATAAAAGGTCCTGAAATTTGAGATTCCCTTCCACAAAATGTTGCCAATCCGCCCCTCCATCGCCTAAGTGCAACATAAACCAGTTACGTTAAAATTCAGTTCATCATTCTCCTGTTCATCTAATTAACATTCTTGTTACTTTTCTCACTCATTAATTTCGGTCCACATTAAGTCATAACTACAACAAACATTATGATATTGTTTTTAAAAATCCAAACATTTCATAATTATAAACCAAATTGTTAACATTAGTGATTGTAATCTTTAGCATTCATATAAACCAAATTAATCTTAAACATCTCTAGTCATTAGTTAATCTTAAGGCTGCCATATATTTTTGCATAGCCAGGAGCTTTCTGTAAAATGTGACAATGTCAACACGGTAAGTATCAGGAGTCCAAGACTGTTCAACAGCTTCCCATCACACATACAGGGATTACCAATAGACCCATGGCTGTCTTCAAGAAGAAACTAAATAGATACCTAAATCAGTACCTGACCAGGCGAGCTGTGGTTCGTACGATGGATTACGTAAGGCCAGCAGTAACAGCCTAGTTGATC
>WNWK01026049.1:2500-12500 GCA_009830355.1 Cherax destructor
CTTGCACATATCCAAAGCAAAATATACTTATTGATATCTGTGACTCCCCTTAATTTACACATGACTGTAAACAAAATTCTGAATACAAACTATTGCTTCATAATTCTTAAACTAGTCATAAGTTTGCCTAAGACTCTCCAATATAGAAACTGTATCATGCCAATAGATACACTAATAGTTAAGTTCTTAAATATTTTGAACTACCTCAGTTTTGTAAATTTAGTTAATAACTACAATTACCTAACCTTAATACCAGTATAATTATTGTGTCAATATAGAGTAAGATCTAGTATAAGTCTGCCTGAAATGCCTAGGCATACCTAGGCATACTAGTGGCCTTCTTGTAATAAGTATTTTATAATATGAACTAATACCATTAGTTATGTAAACCCCACTTTGTAATATCAGAAATAAAGAATTTGAATTTGAACTTGGTCTACACATCCCTTACCCTTTCCCAAGACTCCTTATTCCTCTGCAATCCTACTATCTTACCCATAATTTTTTGAATAATAAATCTACAATACCCGGTACACTCAAAAGTCTTATTTCTCTATATTTTTTACACTCTTTTATCACACTTTCGCATATATAAATGAACTATGCATGCTTTCTGCCAGTCCCTAGGTACCTTCCCACCTTCATGCATATACTGAACAATGCACGAACCACACCAAAACTATAATAACAATAATAATAATAATAATAATAATAATTTTATTTACTACAAGTACATGCACAGGGTATATAGGCCTAGCTGATATCAATGGCATACTACCATATAGAAAGCCCCTTGTTATGCAGAGCATTTCGGGCAAATTACGTCAGTTTTGCCCCAGGATGCGACCCACACCAGTCGACTAACACCCAGGTACCCATTTTACTGATGGGTGAACACAGACAACCGGTGTAAGGAAACACGTCTGATTTTTCCACCCCTTCGCCGGGAATCGAACCCGGACCATCACCGTGTGAAGCGAGAGCTTTTCCACCACTTACTTTTAACATTTCTTTCTTCATCCTATCTATCCCCGCTCCTTTACCCATTTCATTCTAGCCACTGAGTTATGCACCATTCACATTCACATCTGGATCTTCATCACTCCTAAAGTGTTATTCCTCTCTGCAAGAAATCCCTCTCGTCAACACACCCGGTGGCCCGGTGGCTTGAGCTCTCGCTTCACACACGGAGGGCCCGGGTTCGATTCCCGGCGGGTGGAAACATTTCGACGTGTTTCTTTACACCTGTTGTCATGTTCACCTAGCAGCAAATAGGTACCTGGGTTATTAGTCGACTGGTGTGGGTCGCATCCTGGGGGACAAGATTAAGGACCCCAATGGAAATAAGACAGACAGTCCTCGATGACGCACTGACTTTCTTGGGTTATACTGGGTGGCTAACCCTCCGGGGTTAAAAATCCGAAGAAATCTTATCTTATCACAACTCCTCAAAATATACCCTCCATCTTAATAGTAGGTCCACCGCCCCATTGTTAAATCCATTCGTTTCCCAGATTTTCTTAACTTATTGATCTCCAAAACTTCTCGTATTCTATAATAATAATATAATAATAATAATAATAATAATAATAATAATATAATATTTTTATTTCGATGCATGTTACAAGTGTACACTGTTATTGGTAGTTACAAATATAAAACTGTACTGCAAGGAGAGCCACTGGCATGCCATGGCATTCTCAGCAAAATTAGTTGATAACAACGATCCCACCCTCTCATTAGCTTCCATTCCGCACTCCGTCACCATTATTTAACCTCTCTTTTACTCTTCATATATTCCTCCCTCCGCATATCACTTAGTTTATTCAGGTACAGGAACACATAAATACTAGTTTGCCTGGCTGGCAAAGCTCTCGCTTCACACGCTGAGTGTCCGGGTTCGATTCCCTGCAGGGTGGAAACATTCGACGCGTTTCCTTACACCTGTTGTCCTGTTCACTTAGCAAGTAGGTACTTGGGTGTTAATCGACCGGCGTGGGTCGCATCCTGGGGGACAAGATTGAGGATCCCAATGGACCTTTACTGGGTTATCTTGGATGGCTAACCCTTCCGGGTTAAAAATCTGAACAATATCTTATCTCTACATAAATTATCATATATAGCAGCATGTGCAAATTACCTAGGATAACCTCCCCCCCCCAAAAAAAAAAAAAAAAAAAAAAAAAAGTCAAAGTTCTACATTATAAAAACCTCTCAGTCCTTATGAGGACTGGATGACGTTTGACCATTGTTTTCCGCATCTGCCCTTCACGTTTCGCCCGTGTCGAAAAAAAAAATAGGATATGCTGGGAAGGTGTAAAATTAACATCCCCGTAGGTAGGTGAGAGTATGCCCTTGTTAATGTTAAATGTCTCTGTTTTCGTTTTTGAGGGCAATCTATGATAGACTGTTCGACACGTTTAACATTATCAGAAATCGCATCCCAATATCAGTATCGTAGTATATTTGCTTTTCCGAAAAGTACAGCATTTTCCATATGTTGTTGGAGGTGAGAATGTGCTGCTGGTATTTCTAAATAAATATTTCTAGTACCGAGTTGATGTATTATTGTAATAGGTAGATAGTAGTAATGCTTCGATGGTATACTGTAATAAGTAGCTAGTAGCCATGGTAGTAGTTGGTTTGTTTAGACTCTACAAGCGAATGCGGTTACGCAGGTTTATGCAATATATATATAGATGCGGGTTTTCTTGGATAACGTATATATGTGTTTCCGAGGAGATCCTAGGGAGGTGGGTCGTTGGGATCTTGGTAGACAATAGTTTCTGGAACATTTTCGGACATACAGGGTGGTGTACTTACTATCTTGGTAAAACGATCCCAAACGTCACTAGATTAGTTGATGTTGATTTAAGTGAGGTTATGGGCTGACTACCGCTATTCCTCATTATTCTGCAACTAGTTTCACAAACTTTTGAGGTTTCTCCCTTCCATCTCCCCCGTCTGGTGGCTAAAGCTCTAGCTTCACACGGCGAGGGCCTGGGTTCGATTCCCAGCCAGGGCAGAAACATTGGGCGTGTTTCTTTACACCTGTTGTCTATGTTCACCATCAGTAAAATGGGTACCTGGGTGTTAGTCGACTGGTGTGAGTCGCATCCTAGAACACTGACCTAATCTGCCCGAAATGCTCAGCATAACAAGGGACTTTCTATATAGTAGTATGTCACTGATGTCAGCTAGGCCTGTATACCATGTACATATACTTGTAGTAAATAAAGATATTATATTATTATTATAAGGGGGAACAGGGGACATGTGGAGGTAGTTGAGAGGCAGATGGCACTCATACACTGTAACGGCCGCCTGACGCTTTACGCTTTTTGTTCTGCATATTACACACACACAAAATATATATATATATATATATATATATATATATATATATATATATATATATATATATATATATATATTAGTGTGTGTGTGTGTGTGTGTGTGTTAGTTACCATTTTGTCCTAGGCACATGTCGATTAGACACTAGGCCTGTTGTATGTATTTTGTGTGTGTGTGTGTGTGTGTGTGTGGAAACACTTCGAAATGTTTCCGCCCCGCCGGAATCGAACCCGGGCCCTCCGTGCGTGAAGCGTGTTAGTTACCATTTTGTCCTAGGCACATGTCAATTAGACACTAGGCCTGTTGTATGTATGTGTGTGTATGTGTGTGTAAGGAAACACTTCGAAATGTTTCTGCCCCACCGGGAATTGAACCCGGCCCCTCCGTGCGTGAAGCAAGAGCTTTACCACTGGGCCACCGGGGGCACATGTGTGTGTGTGTGTGTGTGTGTGTGTGTGTGTGTGTGTGTGTGTGTGTGTTTCCCACCAAGGTAGGGTAGCCCGAAAAAGAAAAACTTTCATCATTCACTCCATCACTGTTTTTGCCAGAGGCGTGCTTACACTAGTTATAAAACTGCAACATTAACACCCCTCCTTCAGAGTGCAGGCACTGTACTTCCCATCTCCAGGACTCAAGTCCGGCCTGCCGGTTTCCCTGAATCCTTTCATGTTACTTTGCTTCCACTCCAACAGCACGTCAAGTATTAAAAGCCATTTGTCTCCATTCACTCCTATCAAATACGCTCACGCATGCTTGCTGGAAGTCCAAGCCCCTCGCACACAAAACCTCCTTTACCTCCTCCCTCCAATCTTTCCTAGGCCGACCCCTACCCCGCCTTCCCTCCACTACAGATTTATACACTCTCGAAGTCATTCTACTTTGTTCCATGCTCTCTACATGTCCAAACCATCTCAACAAGGGCCCCGGTGGCCTGGTGGCTAAAGCTCTCGCTTCACACATGGAGGGCCTGGGTTCGATTCCCTGCGGGGTGGAAACATTTCGACGTGTTTCCTTACACCTGTTGTCATGTTCACCTAGCAGCAAATAGGTACCTGGGTGTTAGTCGACTGGTGTGGGTCGCATCCTGGGGGACAAGATTGAGGACCCCAATGACTTTCTTGGGTTATCCTGGGTGGCTAACCCTCCGGGGTTAAAAATCCGAAGAAATCTTATCTTAACAACCCCTCCTCAGCCCTCTGGATAATAGTCTTGGTAATCCCGCACCTCCTCCTAATTTCCACACTACGAATTCGCTGCGTTATATTCACACCACACATTGATCTCAGACATGACATCTCCATTGCCTCCAGCCTTCTCCGTGTTGCAACATTCACAACCCATGCTTCACACTCATATAAGAGTGTTGGTATAACTATACTCTCATACATACCCCTCTTTGCTTCCATGGACAAAGTTCTTTGTCTCCACAGACTCCTAAGTGCACCACTTACCCTTTTATCCTCATCAATTCTATGATTCACCTCATCCTTCATAGACCCATCTCCTGACATGTCCACTCCTAAATATTTGAATACATTCACCTCCTTCATACTCTCTCCCTCCAATCTGATATCCAATCTTTCGTCACCTAATCTTTTTATTATCCTCATCACCTTACTCTTTCCTATATTCACTTTCACTTACACTCTTTTGGTACAAAATCATTAATTTTTATATTAACAAATTAAAAAATATATATTTAAATGATTAAGAGAAAATTTTAGGACACACACACACATATATATATGTGTGTGTGTGTCCTAAAATTTTCTCTTAATCATTTAAATATTTATTTTTTAATTTATGTTAATATAAAAATTAATGATTTTTTACCAAAAGAGTGTACTTACACAAACCTAGATATGGTTTCTTCCTTTGTTTTCATCATAAAATTGCTGGTAAGCAGATCATACACCATGAACATTCCTCTCTATTAATGAAAATCTTTCGGTGTTGGGGTCCATGTTTTCAAAGTTTTTAAGGAGCTTGTCGAGGTCTGCAAAACCTTCTGATAAACCCTTCGCTGTGAATTTTCTATGGGGTTCTTTTTCTTCTCCTGCAGGGGCCATGATGAACAAAACAAGAGATTAATAAATCAAGTACAAAGGGAAAATGATGCTATCAAGACATGTGGTAAACACGAAATGTACGAGGCTGCTGCCAGCGTAACACGGCAGTAAACTTTTTTTTTTATATATAAAAAAAAGAGTACACTCTAGAATAACGTTAAACATACAGTATATACAGTAAATACATAAACCAGTAACATTGTTTATTATCCTTATCAAGTATTATGTACTGTACATAACTGTATTTACTATCTTAATATGACTGGCAGTGTAGTAGGGTTTTGTTTACACTACCGTGGTACATGTGATCCGTGGTTGATCGAAATGTCTTTATGTGGCGCATGACTGTAAGGCCTAACCTAAGTATAGTAAGGAATCATTCAAGACTCTGTACACCGTGTACATTAAGGCCCATATTGGAGTATGCAGCACCAGTTTGGAACCCACACCTGGTCAAGCACTTCAAGAAATTAGAGAAAGTGCAAAGGTTTGCGACGAGAATAGTCCCGGAGCAAAGGGGTATATCCTACGAGGAGAGGTTAAGGGAAATCGATTTGACAACACCGGAGGACAGGAGGAACAGGGAGGACATGATAACGATATATAAAATACTGAGAGGAAGTGACCGGATGGATAAGGACGGGGTGTTTCAGAGACGGGACACAGCAACAAGGGGTCACAACTGGAAGTTAAAGACTAAGATGAGTCACAGGGATGTTAGGAAGTACTTCAGTCATACAGTTGCAGGAAGTGGAACAGTCTGGAGAATATAGTGTAAGCAGGATCCATACATAGTTTTAAAAACAGGTACGATCAAACTCATGGAGCAGGGAGAGTGTGGACCTAGTAGCAAGCAGCGAAGAGGCTGGGCCAGAAATGAGTACACACACACACACACATACTTAGTGTTTACTTAATCCCAATAAGTGGTGAATAGGTGACATACAACCCTAATGACCTCATGCGTCGACAGGCTTTAAAAACACAATCAAACAAGCCCATGAAGATAATGGCAAATAACTATTATGGAAAAAAACAAAATGCAAGCACAAGTACATTAGATTTAAAGCATCCTATTGCTTGCATTTTGTGCCTTGTTTGCAATAACCTGTCGGTATGACATAACATTTTGACCAATAATATTATGACAGACAGAAACATGAGACTACATACGGATGGAGGAAGCAGTACCGTAGCCCTGGCGTTGCTCTGCCTGCCGGGTGTACCTGGGTAGCCTCACCACACCTGCAAAAGTGGTCTCTTCATCACCTTGCAACTTCAAGTATTTAGCAAACTATGTGACATTGTTGACATTTGCGTCACGCGGACAACCACGCTGCTGCTTTCTGCCAACACAAATTTCTCTATTTTTTTAAATATATGCTGACTTTTTTTTTGTCCATTTGCTGATTAATCGCCAGTATACTGTATATGTTTTCTTTTTATTCTCAAATACTTGCTACTTTTTTTTATCTATTGTTTAATGAACACCAGCCTACTTGTTGTTCTACTGTTTAATAAACACCAGCTTATTCAGTCTATAGTTTAACAAACAACAGTCTATTCTGTTCAGCAAACAGCTGCCTATTTATTCTTCTATTACCTAATAAACACAAACCTATTTGTTCTAATATTGTGTAATAACCACCAATTTATTTTTAATAAACGCCATCATTAAATTTATTAACCATCACATGTTTCTTCTTTTGTATAATAAACCGTAGCCTTTTTTTTATTTTGTAATGTCAACTTACTTTTCTTTATTATTCTATAAAACTAGTCTCGTATTTTTTTCATTATAAATGCAAGTCAATGTTGCTATTGTGTAATAAAGGTTAGCATGGGGCCTATGCTAACCTTCCTTTGGTGTACAGAACTACACCTAGTTAGAGTAGTCTTGAAAATAACAAAAAGGCACAATACCGTGGCTGGAACAATACACAAATAACCCGCACACAGAAGAATAAAACTATTACTACTACTACCACTGCTACTACTACCACAACTACTTCCTCTGGTTTTACTCCTGGCCCCGACCCCTCTCATATATGGACTGACACTCTTACGTTCGCGCTTGGGTGTGACTAATTAATGGTCCAAGTGTGACCGAAACGTCGTCAGTTTCCTTCTATGTTCGGGTTATTTGAGTATGGAGTCATCTTATTAGGCCACCACCATGTAAATAAAACTAGTACAGCAGAACCCCCGTATTCACGGATTCGGTATCAGCGGTTTCAGTTATCCACTGTTTACTGTGACCCAAAAATAACCTCTAATAATGGCCTCAAAGAGCAAAAGTAGTGATGCTGGCAGTTCTTCAAAGCCATGAAATGCTTCCCACTGGTGAAAAAGTGCTATTTCTAGACTTATTTTGCATAATTTTTCAATTAAGCTTTAACGAAATATAACATATATAGGGTTCTCTACTTTCCACGGTAGGTATCCCCGCGGATACAGGGGGACTACTGTACTAGAATACTTATCAAGATGTTTACTCTCTCAGGAGCTTTAATTATCCCTATACAGAGACGGAAATACACAGGGAATATAAAGTGGTCGAAGTGGGTCAGGTGCAGTGCGATTGGACCATTACTACTCTGGTTGCAGTGTTTTAGCGGAGCTGAATCCATTTAGCTAAAACTTCTGCATGGTAAACACACACATACAGCAAATGGAGACATTTTATTAGTACGACGTTTTACTTACGGGAAACTATCAAGTACTTGGTATTTTATAAAACCTTGTGTGTGTGTGAAACATCCAGGTAATACTTTTTTCTTTTATTCTTTAATAAGTTGTCAGCTTCGCCATACTGCAAATTTTCTGAAATAATGAAGCTATCAGAGTTCTGGATGACAGTGTTCATGGTTGCAGTTGCTACAGATCCCAGACATTGACATATATTAAGACCCTCCTCGCTGATAAGTTTGGCTTTACAAAATTAGCCCAAAGGTTCTTCTATGGGTCTATACATTGTTAGTAAGTCCTCATTTAGCTAATACATATAATGGCTTCGATTCAATCTCATGGCGAGCCGGTCCTAAAACTGGCAGGACAGTGCGTTAACCACTGTACCATGCTGGCCGGCATGGTACAGTGGTTAACACATTGGCCTGCAAGTTTTACAACTGGGTAGCCATAGGTTCGAGTTCCACACGTTCTGCGATTTATGATCGTGTAATTCCGATGTCGCAAGTTTCGTTTATCTAATGAAATAATTGTGATTTTTATACTACAGCAAGGATAAAAAATTAATGGAATTTATTTATCTATTGCATATGAAATTTTACATACGAAAACAGAGACCACTGAACCTGCACACTCTTGAAAAATATATTCATTTTTTCTTTTTTTTTTTGTTTAACCAACAGACAATTTTTCCTTCTCTTCTTTTATTACCCAACAGACTAATGTTTTTGTTTAATGAACGCCACAATTTTCTTCTTTTATTAGGTAACCAACAGTCTATTTTCCTATACTGTTTTACTAATATCTTGGTTCCTGCTTGAGGTTCTTCAACTGCGAGGTTATTACCAACACCAATCTAACAACTGGAGCACTGTTCACATTCACGTGTTAACTCCGGAACAGCCTAAACACTGGTAACACTGCAGCCAGGCAAGACACCATTCATATAGGAAGGTAAAACATCAAGTTTTACACACACCAGCTTTATCGTGATTCAACACAACCTTATCACTTTTCCCGACACACGTCAACTGTAACGACACAGCTGTAAGGGTAAGATAGAGTAATAAGACTACAACTGAGCTAAATTTAACTGACACAGCGATTATAATAAAAAAGACAACGGAAGCACCAGTTGCGTAATGGTTGTTTGCATAAGCGTGTTGATATACAGATACTCTACTTTTACCCCACAAGTCTATCACCGTCCAATAAACCCACATACACGCACGCACGCGCACGCACCACACACACACACACACACACACACACACACACACACACACACACACACACACACACACACTGGTCAAGCACATAAAGAAACTAGAGAAAGTGCAAAGGTTTGCGACAAGGTTAGTTCCACAACTCAGGGGTCTGTCCTATGAAGAAAGGCTGAGGGAAATAGGACTAACAACACTGGAGGAAAGAAGGGTCAGAGGAGACATGATAACGACATACAAAATACTGCGGGGAATCGACAAGGTAGACAGTGACAGGATGTTCCAGAGAGGGAACACAGAAACAAGGGGACACAACTGGAAGCTGAAGACTCAGATGAGTCAAAGGGATGTTAGGAAGCATTTCTTCAGCCACAGAGTAGTCAGGAAGTGGAATAGTCTAGAGAAAGACATAGTGGAGGCAGGAACCATACACAGTTTTAAGACGAGGTATGATAAAGCTCATGGAGCAGGGAGAGCAGATACCCAGTAGCGGGCAGCGCAGAGGCGGGGCCAGGAGCTGAGTCTCGACCCCTGCAACCACAATTAGGTGAGTACAATTAGGTGAGTACACACACACACACACACACACAAAGTAACAGAAGTAAGACAGGAAAGAGTGGGATGGGTAGACTGCATCTTCTTGGATTGTAAGAAGGCTTTCGACAC
>WNWK01026049.1:17500-27847 GCA_009830355.1 Cherax destructor
TTCCCTATCTTTATCAACATTTAACAGTCTCTCAAAATATTTCCTATATCTTCCCGATACTTCCTGCTCTCTATCTAATAATTCTCATCTCCTATTTTTAATTGTCAAATCCATTCGTTTCCTAGTCTATTTTTTAAATTGTTACCCTCACCCCAAAACTTTTCTTACACACACACACAAAATATATATATATATATATATATATATATATATATATATATATATATATATATATATATATATATATATATATATATATATATATATATATATATATATATATATATATATATATATATATATATATATATATATATATATATATATATATATATATATATATATATATATATATATATATATATATATAAAACCTGTGTGTCGACACTGGCTGACACCTACATCCATCACAGTGCTGGGCGACAGGGAGGAGCTGTTGACCAGAGAGGAGTACAAGATCGGCAAGTACAGGGACATAAGCCAACAGTATCAATTTGTCCCAGTGGGATCAGAGACCTTGGGAGCGTGGGGAAAAAAATGTAACACGTTTCCTTAAAGAACTGGGTTCCAGACTCATCGACACCACCAGGGACCCAAGGGCAGCCACGTTCATGTTCCAGCGTCTCAACATGGCCATCCAGAGGGAAAACGCATGCTGCATACTTGGCTCGCGTCCGGCTTCGGAGGAGCTGGAGGAGATTCATAATCTTTGACATATTGTACCATTGTATTCATGTTCATGTTTGTGTTTTCTATCAATGTATTCTGTCTATTAATAAAGCATTCATATCTTATATATAGGGGGTGGTAGGAGAAGAAAATATTCAAACAGCTCCGGGGAGAACCTCGAGTTTTCCCTGAGGTACGTTTATTGTCTTCTCTGAGGATGAGGGTCCCCAATAAAGTTCTAGAGGTGGTACCTTATGTAAATATGTAAATATATATATATACATATATATATATATTTATGACTCAACAGGGTAACTAGGGATCCCAGGGCAGCTAGTTTTCTGTTCCAGCGACTCAGCGCTGCTGTTCAGAGGGGTAATGCATGCTGTATTTTGGGCACGCGCCACAGCTCTGAGGAGCTGGATGAGATTTTCGCATTATAATCAGTGACAAACATGTAACAATATGTACTAGACATGTATCTCTCACCTCGTGTACTGTATATGCCATCTTTATAACAATGTATCTCTTAAATCTTTTGTACCATATTATGTAATAAAATATTACCTATTGGTAAAAAAAAAAAAAAAGGATGGGGTGGTAGTGGAAGTGGAATATTAAATGGCTTCGGAAGAAATCCAAATATTCTTCCTTGAAGCCTTTTTATCCACTTTTCCGAGGATGGATATATATATATATATATATATATATATATATATATATATATATATATATATATATATATATATATATATATATATATATATATATATATTATTGTAACCAGAAGAGTGGTATTGATCAATAACAACATGCGCTAGCCAGGTTCGATACCACTGTTCGTGGTTACAATAATATATAAATACTGCTCGTAGGCTAGTAACACCAAACAGGGATGAAAATGAAATTAAACTATGAAAGCTCCACACCTTCGTATGTCCTCGGACAACGTAAAACACACAGCTCTGTGTTGTGTGCTTGGTTCTTGTAGGATTGGGTGGTCCTGTGCGGAAAGGCGTCATGTGGTTCTCGCTCACAATGACAGGCCAGTACAACATGGGTTCGAACCCTGGCTAGCGCAGTTTTGTTATTAATGCACACACACACACACACACACATATATATATATATATATATAATATATAATATATATATTTCATAGTGGTTTTCTTGCACACACACACACATATATATATATATATATATATATATATATAGTCCAGGATGGGAGACATCACTAACTACTGAGAGGTGAGAGGTTGACAGCCAGCCGGAGACACGACTTTTATATGAATTTATGGGTTTTAAATGTCAAGAAATGACAAGTTTTATAGTAGTAGTAACAATCTGATGGCTAATAACAATCAATGCGATTCAAAAGGATTTATTTGAAAAAAAAATTCAAGAGTGATTTCTCCCTGGCCTTTCCTGGATCCACCCCTGATTTTGTATGGGAAGAAATTGTTATAAAACGTCTACTACAAAAAAATGAAACGATGCCAGAGTGAAAAGAAATAACAGAACGAAAATACACACACAACCTCAGATGAACTGGAAAAGCAGATCAAGGACAACACATTTTGATTATAAAGTTCTGTCTGCTGGAAGTGGTGTGGACAGCTTTAAGCTTGGAATGTGGGAATTATCTGGGTTAATCCATATCTTTGAGATGCTTTATAATAAACATAATCTCCGTCCAACCACGCTTATTTAGTGTTGAACTGTATTAGACTACGTAAGAGGGAACCACGTCAACGGTATATAATACCGTCAAGTTGATGAATAAAATATGTGCAACACCTGAGTATCATTACTGAGAGGAGTTTCGTCTACCAGAAGCTTTATCAGTTTATTATTGGTATCAAAAAGGAGCCTTTTATAGCAGAACCAGTGGAGTGGTGCAGCAGTAGTAGTTACAGTGGCGGCTCATGTATAGCCACTGCGGAACTGCAACACCCCATATTTTCACTCAATATTATCGATAACATTCAATATAATGAGTCTTTGTTTCTTTAATTCTTTCTTTATACTTGTACATTATATAATCCTTAAGCTTAATGTCAGTAACCATCCCCTAGTACATGAAAAAATTACAAAAATCCTTGAATGGAACTGTGCACTTCACAGTTCCAGCGACTCGGTGTTTGGGTGTTGTGCGTCATGCGCACATGTCTGAGATAAGACGCTGCACTCTAGGTAGAGAGAGCACTGTCGCTGACGCAGTGCCGACCCTGTTGTGCAAGTGTAAGGTAGTGTTTCTTTTTGACTCAGCGACATGTGTTGTGCTTAAAAACCATGTATCATGTAAAATTAGATGATTATCATGCTTCCAGCTATTTTATTTGATTCATAGTTTTATTTCGGTTCTTTTATTTTACAGAAATTTTAAATAATTTGTTTCGTTTTACACAAAAATAAAAAAATGGCTAAAATTTGTCTAAAGTAGCACCTCTACTAATTTTAGCTACGAGGATCCACTGGTAGTAGACGTGGTTACATGTGGGCGGGGTTCCCTAGCTTAAGATCAGCCTTATAAGGTGGGTCAAACTAGCTATGGAGCACTGGATGCCGTAGAACGATGTAGCAGCAATAGTAGACGTTGTCAGATCTATGTATTATTCATCAATGAGCCACGTTTGATAAACTCCAGTTATTAAACTATCCAACTCATAATTAAATACATTTACAATAAGACTACTAGCCAAACTACCCTCTCCTGTCCGTCAATAAATATTAGCTTAAATGACACAACTTGGCAGCTTCCAGCTTGAAGCCCACAGCTAACAGCTCCATTCCTAAGCCTATGGAAGGAATAACCAAATTAATAGTGGAGCCACTAAAGTTAATGTTTACTGTAAACAAATAATATGTTCATACATACACCACTACTATAAAAATCAGGTGAAAATGACCCAGAGTGTAAATACTTCCACATGAAGGGTATATAGAGTTCTTTCATGGGGAAACTAGAAAAATCTAGATTGCATCTAGCTTGTAATTAGTTCATCGACAGAGCTTCTCATAATGCACCGAAACTGTTTTATAGATGTGAACTCAGAACAGAGCCTCACTATGACAATCTATCGCTCCACAAGGTCTTGAACATTTAATGCGATTGATGCTTTAACAAATAATAACATAAAACACAAACTGATTAAGAATTCTCTAAAAGGGTCTTCGTTCTGTGTATATTTTATTCAAATTCAAATTTTTATTTCTTTTTATGTTGCAAAAAGATAATTCAGTTTATATGTAAGAAAACATTATTAGGCATTTAAGAAAGTTACTAGTATGACATTCCCTATTTCTTACCCTTGCTATAAGCAAACAAAGCAAACTTAAAAATTAAGACACATGTGCAACATCTGGGTATCTTTATTGTAGAAGTTTCGCCCTTCAGTGGCTTTATCAATACAAATTCTAGGACATCATTTGAAGACAGTAGAACTATATACAAAAGATGAGGTAATCAGTGCCTCAGTCTTGGGTGAGGGACTGATTATCTAACCCTTATTATTTAACCCTTAGATAATATACACTAATGCCATCTGTACTACTATTACAAGCACCTCTAACTGCTACTACTACTACCACGACTACTACTACTATTGCTATAACTTCTATGACTGCTACTTATACTATTACTTCTACTACTGATTACTACTGACTACTAGTGCTATTACTATTACTTCTACTATTCCTACAGTTACTACTACCACTTCCTTCCTCCCTTTCCATATTCTCTTCAGACCTCAACTATTTTCGCCCAGCTGTGACTTGACAATGGTCCAGGACGGACCGAAACGTGGCCATAAGGTTACTCTCCTAAATGTGAGGTTTCGGTGGAAAAAAAAATGATGTTGTATAGGAAGACATACTGAAAATGACTTTGGGATTGTGTTGGGAGTGATTGCTGGTTAGTAAAGCACAGTACGGGTGGGGTTGGAACCCATGGCTAGGGAGTCTTAAAACTCCAGGCCAGTGCGTAACCCACTGGGCCAGCTGGCTACAATAAGATTCATCCAACAAGGTACATAACAAGTTCTGTACCATTTTCAACATAGCTAGTAAGCCTTTTGCAGTGCTCTGCTGTGTTCTTATATCTTCCATGTTAACACATGTTTCTTGAACACACTTGTTCCTGGTATAAACCTTGGTAATACATACCAACAAGATGGTTTATAAAAAAAACACGTAAGCAAGTGATCAAGGTCCCAGGACCGAAACGTTCTCTAATAAAAATGTCTCCCTGAGCACCTCAGGACCGCCTCAGGTGATCTCACCACACTTGACCTCACTTAAGTTCAGCTTACCTCACATGCACCTTGCCTTTGTGTTTATCATGCTCAATGTATATTGGAGTGAACAAAATCCCAGAACAGAAACGTATATATAAGTAAATGTCCTAAGTGTCTGCTGCCGTGTCTGTAACCATAACCTGTAGGTATATACATATCATGTTTATCACCACATAACTGAGAGTGACTGACTCGGTGCTCCTCTAATGCTCGCTGGACTGGTGTTGTTCATCTTGTAGAATGTTAGTATCGTTTTTAGCTCATGTTTTACATTATACAATTGTATTTATATGAAAAGAAAATTAAAAAAAAAATATACGGCTTATGAAAATGGCTCATTTTACATATATATTTATATCTGTGGACTTGTCAGGCCTGAACTTCAAACTTGGCGAGCGACCACAGTCAATCCTCTCTGCTGGTATACAAATTTCTTCAATAAAAATGGTAAATTTGGACATACATAGACCAAATCTAATTAAAAATTTTCAGAGACCAAAGGTGTCAATATCCTAAAACGCACAAACACATTAAGCGTGAAGCCACTCAGATGTTGCGATATCAAGTTATCAGCATGGAAGGGTTGAAGCTAATCAGATGCGGCACTCAGAAATTATCGCACGAAAAACAGCATTTCAATTTTTCCTTTTTTTTCCCCAAAAACAAAGGAAAATGGAACAAACACAGGCCAAAATAAATCCTATTTTTTCTCTAAGTAAACCCGACAAAGTTTTAAGAAAATAAGCACAGTAAGTAATAAGTCAGTTTTATGCAAGCTTAGTGTACGTAACATACAATTTTTGACAATGGTTGTGTGGGCGCACAGATGCTATAGGTACATAATAGAACATTAAGTTGATTTAACCTCTGATAAACAAATAAAGTCAAGCACTCTGACTTATTTGATCAGAGGAGAATCTCCATATATTTCGCAGAAACCAATTTGATTAATAAAACTGATACATGATAACCTTTATTAATGTTGGTAGAATTACCGTCAATATGTTAGGTAAAAGGACACAAGTGCAACTAGGTTAGGTAAGGTTCGTTAGGAAACAGGACAAGTGTTTCCTGCCGCGGGTCTTCGTCAGATGATGACTCGCCGTTGGTCCTTTTGGTCATCTGACCGAGGCCTTCCGCTGGCTTACCGGTTCACCTCATTTTGCACTTATCCTTAGTAATTACTGGAGTCCGTGTACATTGCGTACTTTTATTTTTCTGATGTTTCCATCAGGGTATCACTGGACTTCAGCCAAAGTTATGTGCATTTTATGTAAATTTGCTTTATTTTACTAGGGTTTAAAGCCACAGTGTATGTTCACTTTAGATTATATTTTAGTATGACGTTTCGCATCAAGTAAAAACTACTCAGACTATAATCAGTGTAGTGTGTGGATATAGTAGATTCTAACTAGCCTACGGTGGTAACTAAGGAGTGGAAGCACTGGCATCACACCTTCACAAAAGTCATTTCGGAGTGAGGATACAAGGCCACTGATCAGTTCACAACTCTAGTGAACACTGTATCGCATAACGTATATGAATTTATTGAGGAGTGTTCAAACTCTGCAGATGTAATATCTACTCTACAGATAACAAAAAAAAAAAAAAAAGGCACAATACCATGACTGGAACAATACACACACAACCCGCACATATAAAAAAGAGAGGGGCTTATGACGACGTTTCGGTCCGACTTTGTAAATGGTCCAAGTCGGACCGAAACGTCGTCGTAAGCTCCTCTCTTTTTTATATGTGCGGGTTGTGTCTACTCTACAGTGTGTACACTTGAAAACTCACAATGAAATCTTTGCTAGACATCTTGTCTACAAGGCGACAACAAACAGGTGAGACCTTTGTTGAGTTTCTAAGAGAATTACGTAAACTTAGCTAACGTGAAAGCGGTTACAGTAGTAGACCAGCATTACTGTGTGCTAGCGGAAGGCCTCAGTCAGATGACCAAAACCTCCAGATGTGGGTCATCATATGACTAAGACCCAGGTCATGAAGCAAATGTCCAGTTTCCTGACAAGCCTAACCAAACCAGCATTGCTGTGAATTCGTGATGGATTCCTCATTGGTGTTACCCCATCACTCATCCAATAACAACGTTTGGAGAACAACACGTTTGACCTACAGAGCACATGATACATGTTCACTGGACCTGACCAGGCATAATAGTGTTCATTTCCAAGTATGCACACTATTGCACAATTTGTTTCCGAGGAGCCTCAGACACTGGGAAAAGTGTCTCATGTTATTTCTATGGGGGACCATTCCATATTAGAACAGAAAGCAGACTAAAATAAAGAATAATAATATACAATAACTGAGGCTGGAACTAATCAATTAGCTACTCCAAAGGTATCGCCCTGGGTAAAAAAAATGTAGGCCCCGATACGCTGACCAGAACCTTTTGTTTTTTAATCTTTTCTACATTTACTGTAACTGAAATACATATTGGACACCGACTCGACTCCTGCACTTCGTTGGATTAAAAAAACTCCCATTCTCAGCAGAAAACGTAACAAAAAAAAAGTGTGTATCTCGCAAATAATGTACAGAATTGAAGCCTCAGTTCTATTGCCCGCCAAAAGGAACACTTATCAAAGCTACTCAACCTATGGAACTGTTCAGCATCGACTTTAAGGGAACTCTACTGTCAGCGACTCAATCACAGTCATTGATGAATACTCCATGTCCTGACATGCACACCTCTGTGATCAAATGCCTAGAAGCGATATTTAGCATTTGTGGGATAATCGAGGTACCTACTTTGTCTCAGGAGCTCAAGGCGTACATTAAAAAAAAAAAAAAGGGGGCATCGGAACAAGCAAACACCTCCTATCACCCTGTAGTAATTAGGCAGGTTGAATGGTACCATGCTATTATGTGGAAGGCCATTCGTTTAACACAAAGTCACATGGCCCAATAGAACAACACTGAGAAGTGTGCTTCTGGACGTGCTACACTCAACTAGATCACTTTGGTCTAATACAACTTTACACGAGCGCCTATTTAGATTTCAGAGACGCTCATCTCACAGTAATTCAGTCATCATGGCTATGTCCTTGGATTTTCTTTTTGGGTCACCCTGCCTCTGTGGGAGACGGCCGACTTGTTGAAATTTTTTTTAATATATATATATATATTATACATCGACACTTTGTTCTGTATAACAAGAATGAACCGTAGACCAGGTTAAATTTGTTCATGTGAATCCTACGTATGCCTACATTAGGTATCCAGATGGACCTGAATTTATAGTATCTGTCCGTGATTTAGCTTTATGTCTGGCGTCTTCCTTGAAACAGAAAAAAACGTCTAGTAGCAAGAACCAGCTTTCTCCAATCTAAGACAATGTGCTAAGAATGATGGATTCTCCTGATACACCCAGTATTCAGGATCGTGAATTACCTTGTGAAATATTCTGTGGTATTCCACCTTCTCCAGTAACAAGATCTGCTCGCGTATCAAAGTCTCCTGATCGCAATGGTTGGGATTGAGTTTATATATTGAAACTCTGCTCCCAACATGATAAGATTACTGTGTTCTCTGTGCTGCCTTGTATTTGTACTGTTTTTTTCTAGGAGGGGAGAATATGATATTGCTAAATATTATTTTGTATATTTCTTCTGGGATTACCACAGTTCATGCGCATTACGTACTTTTATTTTTCTGGTGTTTTGATCAGGGCAGCACTAGACTTCATCAGCAACATTTATGTACATTTTATATAAGACTGCTTTATTTACAGGGGTATAAAGCCAGTGTGTGTGTGTGTTCACTGTAGATTATATTACATTAAGAAGCTTCTTCTTTCAATTTATACTACCTTTACCTTTTTACTATTTCAGATACGTGTTGTAATGCGTCAACTGAAGCTGGGAGAGCAGCAGCTTCAGTCACCATATATGATAAAAGTTTAAAATTGACCAGAAGATGCATTTTCCAGTTATTGCTCAGAATCCAACACAATTTGTGCCTACACAGCCTAAACCCATGAACCATCCCCCCCCTTTCCTAAGATGCAACAGCCAATAAAAAATTGATGCCGCTCACAATTCTTATGTTTTCATCAGATGAAAGCGCTAAACCTGTATGGGTCATATTGAGTCTGTGGAATGGGATGCATTCATATTCGATCTAAACCAGAGGATGATAAGTCCGGTTCCTTGGATCATGAGCCTCTCACCAACATCAAGGCAAAATAAGGCAATAAGGTAAAATAATATTATACCATTTCGATATTAAAAGTGACAAAATGGCATCAAAACACTCCATTAAATATTCCAACCTTCTTCTAAGTAGGATACAACACTGTTGTGAAGGCGATCAGAGGAGCCTGTCTCCACCCATCACACGGATGCAATTTGGAAATGCTCTATGTAGCATTGTGCATAGGTCACCCACACATGCCAGTAATCCCATGACTTGCCCAAGATACAATACACAAGTGTTGAAAATTTGAAGCCGATAGAATAAGGCGTTCTCGAGTAATAAACGAAAATTTTTGTAAAAGTGAGCGAAAAAGTTGCTGAGAATGTTTCAAGAAATAGTTTCTTCTCGTTAAATTTAAACAAAAACTTTAAACCGCTTATTTATATATATTTTTCCAGTATACTTTTCTCATTTACATTCTACTTTTAATTCTCTATAATCCTTTAACACAAACATTTTATTTGGATTTTTAAAAATCCATTTTGATAAAATTTGCGTAAAATGACAAAGTGTCACCCCCACATCCCAAAATTAAGATACATCATCATTTAGGGTTTGAAGCTGATCAGAAGAGGCATTCGCTAGTTATTACATGGCAAACAATTTTCTAAATAAAATTGGCAAATTGATATTTATACAGCTCAGAGTAACAAGCTGTTTTTCAATAAAGCCAAACGATGGTAAAAAGTTTGAAGACGATCAGAAAAGATATTCTCCAGTAAATGATGTTATTTCAACGATTCTAGTTAATGTTTTTAGTAAAAATTTCAACTTTACAGCTTCTGAGACTAAACTTATGGACTATAAACCTTATAGAATAAATTGTCAAAAATATTTTAAGGCAAACAGAAGAGGCATTCGTTACTTACTGAAAAATAATATTATCACTATTCAATAAAATTGACAAATTGGAACTTATGCCATCCATTGGCAGTGTGAACTTTGTGTTCAGGAAACCACAGCATTAATAAACATCAGTCATAAAAGTGGTTCAGAAAAGGTCAAATAAAAATTTGATGTGATTTTGCAAATAAAATTTTCACACTATTTTACACAAAATCATCAAATCTGCTCCGCCGTTGTCGATTTTTTTGACACCTGTTTTCAAAGTTTGAAGCTACGCCACTGGGGATTTTGGAAGTTATCTGAGATATTCCAA
>WNWK01026050.1:0-20000 GCA_009830355.1 Cherax destructor
AAATGATGGAATACGTGGGGGGAAAGTGCAAGGAGGCAGAGGAACGGTTTACCCAGAGGAAAAAGTTTAAAAGGAAAAAAAAAAAGGGGCCCCGGTTTTTCCCCAAAAGGGGGGGGGGAGGCAAAGACCAAGATTTCAAAAGGGGGGAAAAAGGGGGTACAGAAGGCAAAGAACCCAAGAAAAAAAAGAGATTAGTAGGGGCCCAGAAACAAGTATGCACAGGTACGGAGGGCCCCCAGAAACAGTACGAAAATGACATAGCATCGAAATTAAGCCCCCCCCCGGGAAACTGATGTACAGTCACATCAGAAGGAAGACACACACACACACACACACACACACGCACACACACGTTTTTTTTTTTGGGGGGTTCTAAACTGGCTTCTCAAATTCAATCCCAAATGCAAAGTCATGCAGAAGCGGAGGATCGGGCAGGGATAACGGGGGGAAGGCCCCACAATGGAGGGGGGAATACATGTCAGGAAGACAGCAGTGAGTCATGGTCCGTAGGGGGGTTTTGGGAAGGGGGCGCCGGTGACGAGGGGAAAAACCAGGGGTCAGTCCTAGGACCGGGCGTTTCTGGTATTTGTGAACGACAGGGGGGGAAAAGGAAAAAGGGGCTCAAGTGTCCCTGTTTGAGATGATGTAAATTGGGGGGGGGGAAAAAAAGAATTCAATCGGACGAGGACCAGGCAAAATTTAAAAAAGGGATCGGGACAGGCTGCAAGCCCCCCCAGCAATTGGCTCTTGGAGAAAAACCCCCCACCAAGTGCAAAGTCATAAATTTTTGGGGGGAAGGGGGAAAAAAGACCGGGACGGAGTACGGTGGGGGGGGCCCGAGACCAAAACCTCAATCAAAAAAAAAATTTTTTGGGGGGTTAGTAGAACCCCGATCCAAATCTCCGGGGGCCCCAAAAAAAAACCAAATAACTGTGGCATCGGGCGCCAAAAAAATTTTTTTAAAAAAAAGACCGACATCTTAAAAAGAATCGTTCACCCCCCCTGTACACTGTGTACATTAGGCCCCCTGGGTATGCACCCCCAAAATTTTGGGAAACCCCAAAAAATCTAGTCAAGAAAAAAAGAAGCTAGAAAAAGGGAAAAAAGGTTTTTAAAAACAAGACTCCCCCGGGCTAAGTATGTCCTACGAGGAGAGGGTTTAAAGGGGGAAATCTACCTGCCCCCTGGAGGGGGGGAAAAAAAGGGGGGAGGACATGATAACGACAAAAAAAAATATTTTGAAGGAATTGACAAGGTTGACAGAGACAAAATTTTTCCCCAGAGATGGGACACAGAAAAAAGGGGGACACAGTTGGTAGTTGAAGACTCAGATGAATCACAGGTATGTTAGGAAGTATTTCTTCAGTCACAGAGTGGTCGGGAAATTATTTGGGGGCGATGTAGTTGAGGCAGGTTCCATACATAGTTTTAAGAAGATGTATAAAAAAAGCTCAGGGGCGCAGGGGGGTGACCCAGTAGCGGCCAGTGAGAGGCGGGGGGGGGGATGTATCGACCCTGCAACCAGAACTGGGTGAGTCACACCCACACACTCAAACACACACACACAAAATAAACACACATACACACAAACACAAAAAAAGGACTCCAACCACAAAAACCCCAAGGGGTAACTGTACACTTTCCCACACACCCCCCAAAAACCATCTTTCCCCTTGCCCCCCCCCAATCAAAAACCCCCAAATTTTTCCCCCCGAGGACCACAGTTTTAGAAAAAAAATTTGGGGGGGTTTTTGGGACACGAAGCGTATGGAATAACAAAATAAATATGAAGAGTGGAACAAAAGAATCGATGGGGCCCCCCCAACATCATAACAGTCACAGAAACGAAACTCACTGAGGCAACAGACACAATTTTCCCCGGGGGATACCCAGATCCTGAGGAAAGATAAAAGGGAAAAAAAGGCATGGACCAATTGGGGAAAAAGGGGGGCCATAGTGGGTTTTCAATTCAGTCGGGGAAAAATAAGATAGCCATTGCAGTGATGTATAACCCACCACAAAACTGCGGGAAAAGGGCCCGGAGAAAATGGGAAAAGAACAACAGAGCAAGGGGGGGACACACTGGCGGAGGTGGCAAAAGAGCTCTTTTGGGCAGGGGTTTTAAAATTACTGGTTATGGGCGCTTAAACCCCCGGGGATCGTTTGGGAAAAAAACGGGGAAACCCCATGGGGGTCCAGAAACAGGGGAAAACCAAAATGATGGATGTGGTACGGGGAAAACCTGATGCACCAACATGTCAGGGACACTACCAGAGGAGGGGAAAAGAACCAGCAAGGCGGGGCCTTGTGTTCACCCTGGGCGGGGCCTTTGTGAAGAGGACATTACATATGAGTATATGGGGGTAAAATTCAAGTGGAGAGAAAAAAGGGGTTAAAAGGGAAAAAAAACCCCAAAATAAAAACGATGGACTAAAAGGTATGAGGAACTTCCCCCCGGAGGTTCAGGGGACAAGACAGGGAAAGGGGAAAATAAAAAAACGAAATGAGGGGGAACGTGGGAGCTCACAAGAAACGTCAAGAGGTTTGTGAGGAGCTAAAAAAAGAGTTTTAAAAAAGGTATTTACAGGGGGAGCAGGAAGGACTATGGGAAGCCCCGAACGGGAGGACACCAAAAAGGGGAAAATACCAAGTGTTCGATGACATACACAAAAAACTAAAGGGGGAAGTGAAGAAGTTGCTCAGTGCCCCATCCCTTTTAAAAAGGTGGGCCCCGGGCAACATCCCCCCTTGGGCCCCAAAAAAGGGAGAGAGATGCTGTTTGCCCCCTAACAAAATATTCAACACAAACCCTTGAAACTGGGCAACTACCTGAGGTATGGAAAAAGGAAAAATTTTTCCCTTTTTTTGAAATGAGACGAAACAAAAGGGACAAAACCCCTAGACCAGTGTCACTTACTTTATAGTGTGAAAAATCAGGGGAAAATCATCAGGGGGGGGATTTTTGGGGGCACCTGGAACGGCACGGGATTAAAATTTCCTTCCCAAGGGTTTATGGAAGGCAAATCCTTTTTACAAACCTTCGGGGTTCTATGACAAAGTAACAGGGTGAACGAAAAGGTGGGGTTTATTGCATTTTTTTCCCGACTGCAAAAAGGGGGCCCTTTGACACAGTTTGTTAGGGCCCCCCCTTTAAAAATGAGACCCCCGGGTTACCTTCCGGCCCGGCAGTCAAGGGGTTACGTCAGGGGGGCCCGATGTTTGACTCCCGGGGCCCCGGGTTGACTGGCAGTGTCTAGCCCCCCCCCTATTCAACACTGGGGGCCCCCCCCAGCCCCCCGATATACTCCCCCGGGTTCGCCAGTCAGACCTGCGTGAGGGGGTTCCCCCGCCCCCGATATACTACGGGGGTTGCCAGTCAGACCTGCGTGAGAGTTGCAGACTACAGTGTGGTGGGGGAAAAAGGGCCCAAAAGTGCTCCAGTGCAGAAGAACTAAAACCCCCTTTTCTTTTAGACTTTACCGAAACTTTTTCTTGTGATGTGGGCCCAAAATACAGTTTTTAAGGGAAAAATGAGGAAACGGCAAGGTCATCAGAATCTCTGCTTATTCTTTTATTTTTACCTCGACGATGTACCTGCAGTTTCCTGAGACTATGTACAAAAGGGTTTTGTTTACCCGGGGGGAGTATCACAGTGGCGTCTTGTGACACTGTGGCGTCTTGTGACTCCCCGGGGGAGTGTCAGGTATTCAGTGGTGCATCCAGAAGTTTGTGACGGTGGCACGACACAAGTTAAAGTCGTGTATTTGGTGTGTGTCATAACGCGGTGCACAGGTTTTATTAGGAGGGGTTTCATGATACGGGGGTTTCCATGTGGAAAAAAAAGGGGTTTTCAGGGGGCCCGGGTGGAGTTTATGGTGGGGGGAGATTGGGTGTCGTGGAACCCCGTAAGCGTGTCATAAGACAAAAAAAGGGGTTGTCTGTACACGGTGGAAAAGTATCATGACAAGGTGTGGAAATTCCTGTGGACACGATGATGGAAACGACTTGACACTGCACTAAGTATATGATTTTACTTGTAGTTTATATTGTCTATTTTTTTTGTAAAATTTTTTTACACAGATTTTGTTTTTTTTTTTTATTCAGAGTATATGTTTTTATATTAATAAATAAATATTGGAAATCTAAATTTTTTATTATTCCCAGTCTCTTTATTACAAATGTGTTTTTTTTGTAATCCCCAGTTCCTCACATAAAGTTAGTGCAGAAGCTGGAGGATCAGGCGTGAAAAAGGGGGAAAAGGGGGCACGGGGGGGAATCAGGGAAAAACCTGACAGGGGGCAAAACAGGTCATGGACGTGATAAGGTATCACAGGGGGCCCCCTTTGGGGACGGGCAGGGTACCGCAGGGGTCCCCCCTTTTAGGGCAGTGCTATTTTTGGGTTTTTGTGAATGACATGACGGACGGGATAGACTCAGGGTCTCTGTTTCAGATGATGTGAAATTAATGAGTAGAGTTAAATCAGATGACCCCCGGGGCAATTTTTCAAAGAGATCTGGACATGTTGGACCCCCTCCCCCAGCAACTGGTTTTTTCAATTTATTCCCGCCAAATGAAGTCATAAAAGATCGGGGAAAGGGAAAAAAGAAGACCGCAGACAGAGTATAGACTAGTGGACAAAGACTGCAAACCTCGCTAAAGAAGAAAGACCTTTGGGTCAGTAAAACCCCCCAACCCACGTTTTCCCCAAAACACATCAATCAGATAACTGCGGAAAAATGGGCGACTGGAAAAACCCGGGTTAGCTTTCCCCGGGCCTTTTAAAAAGGGAAACGTTCAAGACCCCTACCTTTTAAAAATCGGGCCCCCATTAAAAGATGCAGCACCATTTTTGGGAAACCCCTACCTGGTCAAGAAATTAAAGAAAGTGCAAAAGTTTGCAAAGGGGGTTTTTCCCCGAGCAAAGGGCCCCTTTTCCCCACAACGAAAAGGTTTTTGGGGAAAACGGCCTGATGACACTGGAGGACAGGGGGGTTGGGGGGAAAAGGGAAAAAAAAAAAAAAAAAAAATAAAAAGGGGAAATTTACAGGGTAATAGAGACGGGGTGTTCCAGAGGGGGACACAGAAACAAGGGGGTACAATTGGAATTTGAAGACTCAGAGGGGGAAAAAAGGGTGTTAGGAAGTATTTCTTCAGCCATAGGGTAGTCGGGAAAATGGAATAGTCTGGCAAGTGTTGTAGTGGGGGGGAAACCCCCCTAGTTTTTTAAAACGGGGGTGATAAACTCATGAAGCGGGGGGAGAAGGGCCCCGTGGCAGTCAGTGAAGATTGGGAAGGGGGCGCCCGTCTCGACCCCCCCCCCAAACCCCAATTAGGTAGTACAATTAGGTGATATAAAACACACACACACACACACAAAGGGGCATAATCATTTAAACCAGAAATAAGGAAATAAAGTGATCACAGAAGGGAAAAAAAAGTAAACAGTGGGGGGGGTGCCGGAAAACCGGGAGCAAAAAGGGGGTTGGGAACTAGGCCTAATGGTGTTTCCACACAGTACATAGTGGTGACTATATCGCAGTGGAGAATATATTGACTAAAGGTACCCAAAAGAGAGAAAAAAGGGGGAAAGGGTAACGGTGATGAATACGGTGATTGAATAATGAGTCCCCAAAAAATGAAAAAAGGGGAAACAAAATCCCCCAGGGTCTTAAAAAAGGGGAAAAACCTGGGAACAAGGGAGCAAACCCCGGGGGGGAAAAAAAAAAAAAACCTAGTTTTGGTTGATGGGGACATCTGGCCCCGGGGGGTTTTTTTCTGTGGGGGTAATCCCTTTTCAAAACTGAATATCATACATAGTGAATGTTTCATAGATAAAAGGGGGAAAATTTGGGGGCGGGGGCAAGAGAGCGCACGCTGTGGCCCCCCACATGTACACACACACACACATACACTTGGGATAGTCTAGTATAGGGCAGTATAACCTTTATTGTTCTGGTATTAGTAATAGTATTATTATTAGTTTTTTTAATTTTAAAAATTTTTCGTTTTTTTAAATTTGTGTTAAAATTTTTAGCATAGTATTAGTATGGGATCCTAGCATAGCAGTGTCTGGGTAACTGGATAGGGGCGGATACAAAAAAACCCCCCACCACAGGGGCTCACCCTCTGAAACCTGATCGACAAGCCCTTCCCCCCCCCTCTACCACACTACCACCCCCGATCACCCCCACGACACCTTCCTCTCTTCTCTATTTTCTTCCTCCCCCCTCTCTCCCCCTGTTTACTCTCTCTCCCACACTTGACCCACAGCGGGGAAAAAAAACCAGGGTGGTGGTGGCAAAAAAAGGGGGCATCACTGTCAACCAGCTGTATACAAATATACAAAAACAAACACGCCACACACACACACACTTGTGCAGCATCTTACAAACAGGCACACATACACACACTTGTGCGGCGTCATCTGATAGTTTTTTTAAACACAAAAAAATAGAGACGGGGGAACCCAAGGGGTTGGGGAAAATGCAGTACATAGGTGACAAAGGTGTAAGGATACATAAGAACTCATAAACACTCACACACATACAACCCAACAGGCAAGGGCACTAATTCACACAGCGGTTGACCTTTGGGGGCCCCCCCTCCCCTCCCTCTTTCCCTCCTCCACCACCCTATTCCCCCCCCACTGGCATCTCCAATCTAACCCCCCCCACACCCCCCCCCACCCCTCCTCTCTCGTCATCTCTTTTCCCCCTACCTTCTTCATTTTTTCCCTTTCCCTTTCCCTTTCCCAACCCCTTTCCCCTCTCCACCCATCCATCACTCTCCTTCCCCCCCCTTCATTCCCTCCCCCCCTCTCCCCACCCCCCCCCCCCACCCCCCCCCCTTTTCTCCCCCCCCAACTCCCCCTCCCTCCCTTTCTCTCTCTCCTCCATATTGCTCCCCCCCCCCCCTTTTCCCCACTACCTTTTTTTTTCCCCCTTTTTCCCCGCCCCCTCCATTTTTTCACTTTTTTTTCCCTTTCCCCCCTTTTTCCCCCCCTTTTTTTCCCCCTACCCCCCCTTCCCCCCTTTTTTCCACTCTCTCATCCCCCCCCCCTGGCCCCCCCTCCATCACTCCCCCCGGCCCCCCCCTCCCCCCTTTAAAACCCCCCCCTCCCACACTGCCAAAATTTTTCTCCTTTTTTCCTTTCCTCCCCCTCCACCCCCTTTTCTTTTTTTTTCCTTCTCCCCCCCCCCCCTCCATCCATCCCCCTTTTTCCCAAATCTTTTTTTTCCCCCTTTCCCCCCTTTCCCCCCTTTTTTCCTCTACCCCCCCTTTCCCGGGGGGTTTTTTGGGTTTAAACACTCCCCCCCTTTTTAAAACCCCCCCCCTTTAAAACCCCCCACCCCCCCCCAAAACACACCCCTTTTTCCCCGCAAACTTTGGGGTAAACAAAAGGGGGAAATGAAGGCCCGGGGGGTCGGGGAAAAAAGGCCCCTTTTTGGGAAAAGTGGGAGAGTAAACTAGGTGAGGTTTTGTGGGGAGGGGCCCCGGGAGTTTGTGAAAAATTAAAATTTTGGGGTTTGGGAAAAAGGAAAAAGGGGTCACAAGTCAAACCAGTAGCCAAATTTGGGGCCCCAGAATTTAGGTAAATAGGTTGAAGTGAGTTACAGGGGGGGGGGACCAGAGGGGGGGTAGCATCTGAAAACTGGGGGCCCCCATCAAACAAAAAAACGGAAGGAAGGAACATGAACCCAAGCTAAGGCCCTATCAGTCCAAGAAGGGCCGAAGGGGAAAAAAAAAAAAGGGGAGCAGCTGGGGGTGGGGGGGGGGGGGGGAAAAAGGCCCCCAAAAGGGGGCGGGGAAAAAACATTGGGGGAAAAAATGGAGGGAAAGGCAATGGGGGGAGAGGGGGGAAATCAGTGTTTTTTGGGCTTCAGAAGAACGAATTAAAAGGGCAAATGAAAAAATGGCAAGAGGAAAGACAGGAGATTGAAATGTCATTAGGGGGAAAAAAGGGGGGGGACATGTCTGAAATAGTAAAAAATTTTCGAGAATGGGGGTGAAGGGGGAAAAAGGCCAGTCAAGCTGACCTTAAAGAAGCAGTGCGAAACAGGATCCTGCAAGAAAAAACCACGGTTTAAGGAATCGTCCCCAAAAAAGGGTGTTCCCAGACCGGGGCAGAGGGAAAAACAGAACATCAGCCAGGGGGGTTTTCCTAGGGGTTTTTTTGGAAAATTCCATGGGGGCCCCCCCTTTGTTGGGGGAGGCCTTATGTTGGGCCAGGCCTGATCAACCAGGCTGTTACCCGTGGCCCACGCAGTCCAACGTACAAACCACAGCCTGGCTGGTCAGGTACCAACTTAAAAAGCCGTCCCCCCCTTTCTTTTTGGGGGGGCCCGGAGTTTTTTTTGGGGGTCCCCCCGATGTATGCTGGGAGGCAGTTGAACAATCTTGGGGTTTTTTAAAAAATTTTTCCCCCAACGTGCTAGTGGCACCCCCCTTTTTCTTTTGGGGGGGGTGGTTACATCCCGGGGGAAAAATTTTTTTTTGAGATGATTCCCCTTAAGTTTGGTACTAGATGAATGGTTGAAACCACAAGTTATAAATTTGGGGGCATATAACCTTGGGTTTTTTTGAAAAGGGAAAGTTTTGCCACACAGTGGCCAACAGTCCCAAACAAAAAGTATAAAATGTAAAAGGGGGGGAGGAGTTTGGGTAACATCCCCCAACCCCTTTTTTGTGTTAGTCCATCAACTTGAGAAAAATTTTTACCGTAGAGGTTGCTTTTTTTAGTCAAGGAGGCCCAAACAGAGGAGGCGGGTCCCCCTTTGGGACCATCCCCCAAAAGGGGGTTGGCCCCAAAGGGTTTTGGGGGAAATGTTGGGAAAAATTCCTTGGTTTAAGATCCCGTTTTTGGGGGGGGCCCCCCAGGATGGGAACAGAAAACCCAAAAGTTATTTAACACATATGAACACTTGGTACTTTATTAAAAAGTTTCGCCAAAAAAGTGGCTTAAAAAAACCAATACAAAGTAGAAGGGGGGTAAGGAGGGGGGGTTTGGGGGTTCCCCCCCGGGCCCCGGGAGTCGATGTGTTCCCCCCCCCCCCAAATTTTTAAAATTTTTTTTTTGATGAAACTTTTGGGGAAAATTTTTTCCCCTCAATAAAGATACCCAAGTGTTGCATATGTGTCAATTTATAATTTGGGGGGGCCCCCCCATTCATTTTCCCCCTGTCCCCCCAAACAACAGCGGGATTTTGTCAAAAAATTTTAAAAATTTTTTCCCCAACTTTTAAAAAGAAAAAATTTTTGGGCAGTGGATGGTACCACCCCCCGCCCCCCCTTTCACCCCCCCTGATTACAGTTAAAAGGACCTCGGGGGGCCTTTGTCCCTTCTAACAAGATTGATGGACTGAACCCATCGCCCCCGGGCCGGGGAAAAAACCTCAAACCCTCCTTTTCCACCTTTCTTTTTTTTGGGGATGATAAAAGCCCGTCAAAAGTTTTCCTCAAAAAATACCCAATGATCAAAACCCCCTTTTTTAATTTTTACTAATCCCCAAAGAATTTCCACGTTTAATAATGTATCCCCCCGCCTGCGTTCTAGAGGGGTACGGGTTTTGGGAACTTCAAAAGTTCCCAGAAATTGGGGTGGTTTATCGCAGTTATGCGTCCCGGTGAAGGTTCTCTTTTTTTAAGGTCAAATTTCACCTCCCAAAAAAGGGGCATTTTGTGCAACAATATTCCACCCCGAAGAACAAACATTGTAAAAAATGTTTAACATGGGGGGGGACCCCCGGTTTTTTAAGGCTCATTATCCACCCCGTCTTTTTTTTGGATGTGATTGCTACGGGGTTATGGTTTTTAAGGGGGAGATCCTCTGACATGATCCTCCCAGGTCTTTGACATTATTTTTTTGCTCTATTGTGGGGTTTGGGAAATTGGTTTTTTTACCCCCATAAATTTTTTTAAATTTCCTCACTTTTTCCGTATCTGAATTTTTAAATTTTAATTTAAAAAAAATTTTTGTTTTCTGCAACCCTTTTTAAAAATTTGGTTTTTTTCCCATCTTGCAGTGTCTTTAACGGTGGACACTGTCATACAGTTTTGGGTGTCTTCCCCCAAAAGGGAAAACACGGCCCCGGGGAATACCCCCGTCTTGCCGATATGGGGATGAGGGCGGGGGTGGGGGCGAGTACTGTGCCTTTTGGAACAGAGCTTTTCCGTGGCCTTTTTTTTGTTTTTTTTTAAAAATTTTAGATCCATCTACCCCCCCTGTTTTTCCCTTTTTTCCCCTTTTGTGTGCTATTACATTTTGGGGGCACACTTGTAAAAAGGGTTTTGCAAAAAGGGGGGGTATATAACATCTGCATTCTGTTTGTCTTTTTTTGCATCCCCCACCTTGTCGTGAAAATTTCCCTAGTTGGGACGAAAAGGAGGGGGCGTGCCCAAAAACCCCCAAAAACCCTGTGTTGTGCAATTGATGGGTATCAAGATGAGTGAGATCTTGTTTTTAACCCTTTTTTTTTTTTTTAAGGGGGTGGAACGTTAGCGCTATTGGTCTGTAGTTCTTTTTCTATTGCTTTTTCCCCTTTGTGGAGTGGGGCTTGTTTTTTTTAGTAACTGGGGGCGCCCCAGTGTCCATGCTGGGTCCCAAGGATGCTAAAACCCCTGATAGGGGTTTTTCAGTTCTTGATGAACACGGGGTTTCCCTGAGTCTGGACCGGAGCGGGTCATGGGCTTTCATTTTGCCTTTTCGAAGTCATTTTTGTCAGGGTGATGGCAGATAGGCATGGTCTGTCAAAATTCTGTGGCACTCTCAAAAAAAATTCATTTAGGTCTTCGATTTTCAGTCGGGGTTTGCGGCCCCCAAAAAAATGGGCTCGGGGTTTTTGTAACTCACTCATTTCCTTTGTCACCTGTGGGGAAACCCCTCCAGTTTAAGTGGGGAAATTTTGGGGTTTTTTTTAATTTCTTTTTTAGGAAAAAACGAAAGGGCTGGAAGGAACAAGATAAATCAGCAAAACCAACCAGAACTGGGAAGGCAACAAAAAGGGGCCCAAAAACAGACCCACCCCCAAAAACCCCCAAAAAACCCAAAAACTTCCCAACACAGACCACAATCCACCACATCACCCCCCCCTCACTATGCTAAAAATCCGTACCCAAACCCCCGGGGCCCCCCACCCCCCAGCCCCCCCAAAAAACAGTGTTGGAGAGGAAGCTGAATGTATGGTACACCAACGTGGTGGAATAATGAATAAGTGGGAGGGTGGCATGAAAAAAGTAAAAAAAGGGATCATGGACATCATACCCCCCAGTGAAACATAGCTCACAGGGAAAACAGATGATCTTTCCAACGGGGATACCAGATCCTGGGGAAAAAACAGGGGGGAAAAGAAAGGGTGGGGGGGGCACTGCTGATAAAAAACCGATGGGATTTTGATGAGCTGGAGAGGGGACAGGAAAAAGGAAGATATTATATAATAAATGCTTTCCCGACCCCGGGGGTCCAAAGGTGATAATTGCAGTGATGTATAACCCACCACAGAACAGCAGGGGGCCCGGAAAAAGTATGATGAGACTAATAGAGTGAGGGTTTTACAAACTGGCCAAAGGGGCCCCGGGAAAAGGGGCCCTGCGAATGGGGTGAATCTACTGATCATGGATGACTTCAACCCCAAAAGGGAAAATTTATTGGGAACTAGAAAAGGGGGGCCATGGGCTCAAAGGGCTAAAAAAAGGGGGGGGGTACTGGAAAATCTCAAATTTTTCCAAAAATGTAAGGGACACTCCCGGAGAGAGGGGGGGAAAAGGGAAACCCGCAAGACTGGCCCCAGATTCACGTTGAGTAGCACAGATATTGTGGACACCACCATGAAAGCCCCATTGGGGCCAGTGATCCCTAGGGTTTTTTAAAACTTCGAATACATAGTAGGTTTTAAAAAAGGAGGGGAAGCAGGAAAGGGCTGCACAATGAAGCCAAACTACAAAAAAGGGGACACGTGGGCATGAAGAACTTCCTGCACTGAGTTCGGGGGGCCCGAGGGGCCGGGCGGGGGAAGTCAAAAACGAGATGATGGAATATATGACAAATGTTGAACCATGGTATTTTAAAGTAACCATTTTTGAACGGGGGTACCTTAGTAGCCATGTTGAACCATGGTACTTAGTAACCATTTTGGGCCATTGTTTTACTAACCATGTTGAACCATGCTGGGGAGAGGTTTTTTCCCAAGGGTGACGGGAAAAAAAAAAAAGCCAGGATAGCCCAGGGTTTAAAAAGGGTCGGGGCCCCAAAACCCCAAAAATTGCCAGGGAATGGAAAAGATGAAAAAAAAAGGAGGGGAAAAAAAAAGGGGGAGGGGGCAGTCGGGGCCAGAAAGAATTTTGGGGGTTTTAAAAAGGGGGGCCAAAAGACAATACGAAAATGACATGAAAAAAAAAACCCCTCTGACCCAAAGCTGTTGTAAAAACATCGGGAGAAAATTTTTTTAAAGGGGAAAGGGTGATCAGGCTAGGAAGGGAAGGGGGGAGGTCAGAAATGACCCAAGTGTGGAGGGCTCAACATGAGAAAAAAAGGGGTTTTTAAAGAGGAAAAAAAGGGGCCTTTCCAGAAAGGGAGAGGTTGGTACACCATCAGGTGCTGGACAAATACACACAACTGAGGAGGAAGTGAAGGATTTTACAAAGGGAAAGCAGATCCCAAAAAGGAGATGGGGCCGGTTTTTTTTCTCCATGGGTCCTGGGGGGGGCGGGGGGCTATTTACCCTTAACAACAATCAAAAACCCCTTTTCTATCGAAACAGGGCAACTACCTGAGGTATGGAAGACAGCAAATGTAGTTTTTTTTTTTAAAAAAAAGGAGACAGGCACGTAGCACTAAACTACAGACCAGTGTCACTGACATGTATAGTATGCAAGGTCAGGGGGAGAAGTTATCGGAAAAAGAGGGGGGGACACCAAAAAGGAATGAGCTTATCAACGAGTAAAACACGGTTTCGGGGGGGGGGAAACCCCCTTTGCACAAACCTCGGGAGTTCTACGACGGGGTGACAGCAGTAAGACAACGAAAAAAGGGGGGGGGAAAATTTTTCATATTCTTGGACTGTAAGAAGGCGTTTGACACAGTTCCCTAAGAGATTAGGGAGAAGTTGGAGGACCAGGCAGGGATAACAGGGAGGGGACTACAATGGATCAGGGGGAAAAACCCGTCAGGAAGACAGCAGTGAGTCATGGTAGGCGAGGGGGTCAGAGGGGGGCCGGGGACGGGGGGGTTCCCCAGGGCTCTTAGGACCGGGGGTTTCTGGGATTTGTGGAAAAAAAATGAGGAAGGAATAGACTCCGAAGTGTCCCTGTTTGAAGATGATGAAAAACAACCCCCAAGTGCAAAATCATGAAAATTTTGGGGAAAAGGGGGGAAAAAACCCCGACGGCGTACAGTCTGGCCCCGAGACTACAAACCTCAATCAAGGAAAAATATCTTGGGGGGGGGTTTTAAAAACCCGGCACATCTCCTACCCCACCAACCAAATAAGTGCTGCAGCATATGTGCGCCCCCCAAACCTAAAAACAGCTTTCCGACATCTTAATGAAGAACGTTCAGGACCTGTACACTGTGGGGGGGTTAGGCCCATATTGGGTATGCTGCCCCCCTTTTGGGAACCCCCCCCCCCAAGCACATAATAAATCTAGAGAAAGTGCAAGGTTTGCAACAAGATAGTCTCGGAGCTAAGGGTATGTCCTACGAGGAAGGTTAAGGGGAAATGACTTGACGACATTGGAGGGGGCAGGAGAGTAGGGATGACATGATAACGACAAAAAATACTGGAAGGGGAAAATTAAAAAGGGCGAGAAGAATGTTCCCGAATGGGGGCACAGCAACAAGGGACACAGTTGGAAGTTGAAGACTCAGATGAATCATAGGGGTGTTAGGGGAAAAATTTTTTTCAGTCACAGAGGGTCGGGAAGTGGGGAAAAATTTGGGAAGCGATGTGGGGGAGGGGGTTCCCCCGCAAAAAAAGGTATGATAAAAAACATGGCGCAGGGGGGGTGACTCAGTAGCGGCCAGTGGGGGCGGGGGGCCCCCAGCATGAATGGTTTAATCACAACAGGTGAGTAAAAAACACACACAGCAGCGAGTCATGGTTCGTGGCAGGGGGCAGGTAAAAACCCCGGGGGCGATGGGGTTTCCAGGGGGGTTCTAGGGCCCCGGGGTTTTTTTTTGGTTTTGAAAAAAAATGACAGAAGGAAAAAACCGGGCCCCCTTTTCAGTGTTGGGGGGTGATGAGAAGAATTAATCGGACGAGGACCAGGCGGGAAATACAAAAAGGGGGGTGGGCAGGCTGCAAGCCTGGTCCTGCAATTATCTCCTGGTTCAACCCCCCCAAAAACAAATCATGAAGGGGTTGGGGAAAGGGGGGAAAAAGATTGCAGAAGCAGTACAGCAGGGGGGGCCCCCGACTACAAACCTCAATCAAGGAAAAAGATCTTGGAGTGAGTATAAAAGGGCACATCTCCTGGGCGCACATCCCAAAAAAACTGCAGCATCGGGCGCTTAGCAAACCTAAAAACAGCATTCCCCAATCGCAGGACCCTTTAAACTGTGTACTTGGATATTGGGGTATGTAACCCTTTTGGAAAACACACCAAAACACACACACACACACCTCATAAAATACACACACACTCACACATAAAAAACACACACACACACACACACACACACACCCACAGGGGGTGTGGGGGAAAACCCCGTGTGAGTCAAAATTTTTGTGCTCCGTGAATGTAAGTGTTTTTGTGGGCTAAAAAGTTCCAGGGGCAAAGGGGGTCGGGGTTTTTGGGGAAAAACCCGGGAAAGGGCGTTTAAAAATTGCCCGCCCCCATAATGTGGGGGGGGCCAAAATTTTTTAAGGAACAAGAAAGTAATACTGGTGACAGGGTCAGTGGGAAGGCTTAGTGTGCCCCCGGCGACGTTCCCCGTTTTCCCCCAAGATAAAAAAGTGAAATAAATATGTCAAAGTAAAAAACAGTAAAGGGGGTTTAAAACCCATTTTCGACAAGAAACAAAAGGGATATACGGGGGACATCGCACCTTTTTGGGGATAATCTACAGGTGGAGGGCTGCACCCAAAATATTCACCTATGGGGGGTTTTTTGGGGGTGTCGGGGGGGGTTTTTCCCCACTTCCCTAACCCCATCTTTTAAATAAACGGTCAACTCTCAGGTAAGAAAAGGGAAAAGGATATCAAGAAATTTGGCAGAGAAAGTCTGGGGGGCCCAAAAAACTGAAAACCCCCCAAAAAAGGGGAAAAAAGATTTTGGGGTAAAGTAAAATACCGGGGAAATCTGGGGCCCCAAAAAATCAATCAGATAACTGCTGCAGCATCCCCGGGCGTCTGGAAAACTTAAGAATAGCGTTTCAATCCCCCACTAAAAAGGGAAACGTTAAAACCCCGCACCATATACGTCAATTCTGGAATATGGGACACCAGTTTGGAACCCCATTTAAGTACGTCAAAAAATTAGAAAAGTGCAATGGTTTGCAACGAGACTACCCCAGGCAAAAGGGGTTTTCCTACGAAGAAAGGTTAAGGGGAAAACGGCCTCACGACACTAGAGGGGCAGGAGGGTTGGGGGGATATTATAACGACAAAAAAAATACGGGGGGGAATAGATAAGGTGGACAGAACAAGATGTTCCCGGAGGGGACACGGGAAAAAAGGGGGCACAATTGGAAGTTGAAGGAAATCCTATGAGTAAAAGGGGGTGTTGGAAGTTTTTTCCCGTCATAAGTTGTCGGGGAAATGGAATAGTCAAAAGTGACGTAGTGGGGGGAAAACCATACATATTTTTTTAAAACAATTTTGGGGGCCCCATGGGCGGGGGGAGAGGACCAAAAAGGGAACGGGGGTACATACACACACAAAATTGAAGGGGTTTAACGTCACTTCAAAACGTCTCATTTTCCCCAACCCCTTTTAAAAACCCAAACCCTTGTTTCTCTGTGTCTCCCCGTGTGTCACTGCCTGAACCTACCATCCCTGAAAGGATTCTAGTTATGTTTGTGGCGCTGCAGTGTTGGTGGGTTTTGGGCCAGACTGCGAAAGTTTTCCCCCAAACCCATGTTTTTTTTGGTACAATAGTAGCAGTAGAATATTTGATGTAATAATAAAAGCCATGGTACGTAAAGCACAAAATTTTTTTCAAAACCCGAATTATTATTAGAAACCCTTAATGATAATCGTTTTAGTTTAAGAAAAAAATTTTAGTAAAAGCTAAAAAACATTGATGTAGAAGAAGTAAAAAAATTTTTAAAAAATTTTTTTCTGCCCAGAACATAACACTAGCGTTTTTTTGGGGTTTGGGGAAAACCTAAAATGTGTAATTTTATTCTTGACTTTAACATCAAATCAACGAACAATTTCATCTATGTGCTATTTTTTGGCCAAAGGGCATGGTTGATCCCAGTAGTGTTAAAAAAATTTTTGAGGTTGGCGAAAATTCGGGGTTGTAATTTGACATAGGTTATTATTACAACGCGATAAAACTTCCAGGGGTGTGATTTCAATGCTTGATTAACTTGTGGGATGAATAATGTATATCACCATTGGTGTTTCCACCGGGACTTTCATATACGGGTTGTTTTAAAGGCCCAAATAAAAATGAATTGGAGTGGGGGTTTGTAAAAAAAGATGCCACAAATAAAATAAAATTTTTTTTTTCCCCTTGCAACTCTTTTGAAACCCTTTTCAATGTGTTAAAATTTTTTTGGCATCATCAATAGGGAAGATCAAATACACCCCCGTTTCCCAAAATTGCTTACAGAATTCGTTTTAAAATTCTCAAAATTCCAACTCCATTTCATTTTCATCTAGAGATTTAGAGCCCGACGTCATGCAAAAAGGAAAACACAAAGGGTTGATAGGGCCTCATTCTTCCCACTGCTCAAAAAAATGTCTTAAATTTATTCTCAAGAGTTGAACATCGACATCACAATAATATCTTTTAAAACCAACAAAAAACACTAAAACTTTCCACAGGCCCCAACCCGGCACATTGCGCCCACCATTACATATGAAACTGCACTTACCTTTTGATATTAGACTTCATAGATAAAATTGCACCTATAAAAAAACAATACTAGCTCTTTAATTTTTAAATATACCTCATGTAATGCAATAATACCACTTTAAATTTTTTTTTTTTTATTTAAGAACCAAAATTTTTTAAAAAATGGACCCGAAACAAAAAAAATATAATGTTTTATGACACCCTTTCTAACAATATATAAACCTCAGTCTTCGTACAACATATACAATGTAATTATGGCAAGAGACCTTATACAAAAAAACATAAATCACTATGTAACTGACAAAATACAAGTTACCATCGACTTTTTTCCACCCCTTTACAAACTTTATAAACTAAGAAAAATTTAAAATTTTCCCAAAACCCCCACCCCCCTTAGTTATTTTTTTAATATTTCAATGAAATGAAAAATTTGGCCTAAAAATTATACAGTTTAAACAAACTTACAATTAAAAACAAACCCCATGACTGGGGTAATGGATACATGTTTATACAATAAGAATGGTTCCTTTTTTTAAATCGTCAACTTACTTCAAATCATGACACAAATAAATTACTACAAGTATAAAATATACAAAAAACTACAGTGAGACTAATTTCCACAACCCCAAAAAAAAAAACGTTCCACAAAGGGCAAAACAAAAAAACCTTTAAACATTATTAAACATGAGGCCTAATAGCCCCCCACGCAGATTCCACCAGTTACAATTAACCCCCATATATGTGACACGTTACAAACCCCCCCCCAAAACCCCCAACCTAACCTCATAACTGAAGCAGGGGGGAACCCCCCAATCATACCATAAAAAACAAACCCCATCCCAAAGAAAAGAAAAATACCATTCACTCACCGTCAAAGTCATAAACCCCCCCTCCCCTATCCCCCCGGAAAAAGGTCAAAGTAAAAAACCAGATGCACAACTCCCCCCCAACCCATTCCCCCCCCACACCACCCCCCCCCAACCCCAACCCAAGATCGCACCCCACCTACCAACACACACACACAAAACCCCCCCCTTCGGGGAAACCACCCCCCAATTTTCCTCATCCCTACTCCCCCCCAACAAAAGACCCATCGTGAGGGGGCGTACCCTTCCGGGAAAAAACGTGACCACCCCCCTCCCATAAAACATTTACTACACCTTGTTCTATAAAAACCCCAAAAAGAGCCCTTATCCGTACCTCACTCCTAACCTCCCTCATCCCCCAACAACATGAAAAAAATCTAAAACAAGATACATGCCCGCACGTGAACGTCGTCGGGCAAACCCCCATCAAAATTTAAAAAAGGCAAGGTCATAACCCCCCCTCCCCCACCATAAAGAACTTGGAAACCTTTCCCCCTAACCCTTCCCAGGCCCGCAAAAATAAAAGCATGATACGCTTTTCAGGCACCCCAATTCGTTGGCTGCCCCCCCCTCCCCAAAACCCCATTACAAACAAAAAAGGGGCTTTAGGGGCCAAAGATCGGGAAAAAACCAAACCCAGCCCTCAGGGAAACCTAGATGGCAACCGTAATCCCCAAAAAAAAAACACACCTTTGCCAATCATACATTGGGAAAGCCCCCAATACTGCCCCCCTTCCATCCCCACCCTATCCAGGCCCCTTTAACCCCCCCTTGGCCCTAAAAGAACTTGCAATATCGCCCCACACCTCAGCGGGTTTCCCCCCCACCCACCACCTCCTTAACTCCCTCATTATCCTATCTACCTTTTCCCACGCACCCCCCCCACCACAAATTTCCCGCTTAACGAAAAAACCGTGCAACCTCCTACCCAAAAGGGATCAACCCCAAACCCCCCAATACCCCCCTTTTTCACCACCTCCTTCTTTTAAACCCGTGCTTACCAAAACCCAAATGAATCGCAAAACTCTAGCCTGGCCCAGTACATCCCCCCTCCATGAGAGGATTCCGGCCACATGAAAGTTTGCTATAAACCCAAAGTATTAATAATTACCGCTGTTTCAAAAAAAAAAATCCCCGCCTCCAACCCGGGCCCTCCTACTCAAAGCCCCCTTCCCCCTGGGAAAATTTTACGTGCTCCATAGCTTCATTTTCAAAAGGTTACCCCACAAATATTAAGTCTTTTACAGTGACCCAAACCCCTAACTATGCCCCAACGTTTCCCCCAAAAACCCCCACCCCCAATAAATGTGATTTTTTCCCCATTAACCCCCACCCGAAGCTGACCCAAAAAATTCTATCATCCTATTGATAACACTCAACCCCTCCTCACTTCCTACCAAAATGGATGTATCATCAACATTTCCCAAGATCCCCGGTGCCCAGTCCCGTCCTCACCTGCTTCCCGGACACCCTCAGACACCAACCCGGGGGGCCTGAAGAGCAAAAAGGGGGCTGCAACAGGGGGCACCCCTGTCCGCCCCCCTCCCCCCATTACCCCCCCCCGCCCATTTACCTGCACTCACACCTGAACCCCCGCATACAATGTCCTTACCCTCCCCCCCATTTCATCACCCAAACCCCTGCCTTCTAAGTATTTCCGAATACATCCCTGTTGACACGATCATAAGCTGTTTCCCAGTCCCGCCCAGAAAAAACCCCAATTCTCCTATGCCCCCCCCCGCATACTAGTCCGGGAACACCAAATGCCCCCCCTCTAGTATGTGACATAAAAATACCTTTCCCATTTGCCAACACTGCGCAAAAAACTTGTAGTCAGAACAAAGCAACGTTATTGCATGATACGGGTCCCAAAGCCTCACTATGCCCCTTTTCTTGGGTACAAGCACCACAATCCCAGTACGGACCCTTTCCCCCCTATCGCCCCCAGATTTCATGCTATTGAAGACCCGAACTAGCATCTCCCCCAAGACCTCCCAATGAGCAACATAAAAAACACCGGGGGTCCCATCTATTCCTGGCGATTTCCCAACCTCTGACCCCGTATTGCCTTCAACACCTCCTCCTCAGTGATCATCCCCCCCATGCCCTTTGAT
>WNWK01026050.1:25000-27843 GCA_009830355.1 Cherax destructor
CATTTAACAAATCCCAAAAAATTTTCCATCTTCCCGATACCTCTAACTTCCATTTAATAACTCTCCCTCCCATTTTTAACTGTCAAATCCATTTGTTCTCTGGCTTCCCCAACTTATTAATCTCATTCCAAAACTTTTTTTTATTTTCAACAAAATTTGCTGAAACATCTCACCCCCTCTCATCTGCCCCTTTTACTTTCTTCACCCCTCTTAACCTCTCTTTTTCTCCAAAACTCTTCCCTCCTTGCATCATTTTCTTTGTAAAAAACCCCTATATGCTTTTTCTCCCTTACTATTTTTTACATCATCATTCCACCAATCGCTCCTCTTACCTCCCCCCCCACTCCCCCTTTAAACCCCAAACTTCGCTGAACACTCTAACACTACATTTTTTAAAACTACCCATACATTTTTAATTGCCACCCCTCTCACTAATCTATCCTCCCAAAATTGTTTTATCTTCCCCAACCCTCCTATTTTGGGTTTTTAAACCCCCTTTTTTTCTGATTCTATTTTCCTTTATCCCCTCTCCCTTTTACTCCCCCGTTATAACTAAAAAGGGTCTGAAAATCTGTGGCCCCTCATAAACATGTACATCCCGAAGTCCTCCGTCTTTTATCTAAAAACATAGTCCAACAAACTACTTTATTACGCCCCACATCATTCTTTTATACTTATTTATCCTCTTTTCTTAAAAATGTTTACCTTAATAAACCCCCTTTTTTCAAAACAATCAAAGGGTCCCAAAATTTAACCCCACCCCAAAAACCTAACCCCCTCTGCATGTTTCTCCCCCTTTAGCATTTAGGTCCCCTAAAAATTACCCCTCATTTTTCAAAATTCCTATACATTCTTTAAAATCTCCCCAAAATTTTTCTCTCCTCTACACTTCTCTCTTCTCCCGGTGCATACACCTTATTATGACCCCCTTTTCCCCCGCCCTTATTTTAATACATAATTTATTAAAATTCATATTCCCTTTCCTTATAACTGATCCTTCAACATTATTCTCCCCCTTCTGGGTCTCTCTCTCAGATCTCTGACTTAATCCCCTTTTTTTCTCCCCACTGAAACTCCCTACCCCCTTTAGCTTTGTTTCGCTTAGGGGCCGGGGCATCCAACCTTTTTATTCATAACATCGGGAATCTCTTTCTTATCATCCCCACATCCCGTTCAGACAACCCCGTTTTATAAAGTTTTCTTCTTCTCGTTTTTTGTAGATTTGTACGGAAAAGGGGGTTTTGCCCATTGCTCCCGGCATCTTAGTCCCCCATACGCCGCATGGCTTACGGGGAAAGATTCTTTTCCACTTCCCATGGACAATAAAAAAATAAAAAAAACAAGAGCTATTAAGAAAAGAAAAAAACCTAATGTGTGTATGTTATTAAAAATGTGTATGCCAGTGTAGTGTGACCTAAAGTGTAAGTAAAATAGCTAGAAAACCTGTTATCCAGCGTGTTTATAGACAGAAAAAGACAACAACCCCCCTTTCATGTAAAACAGTTTCTTTTGTTTCACAGTCACCTACGGGACGTAGTACCCCCCTGGGTGGTTGCTGTCTACCAACCTATACCTACATATATATATATATATATATATATATATATATATATATATATATATATATATATATATATATATAAAAAAAAAAAAACAACCTGTGTGAAAAACTAGCAAAATTTCCCAAGTCTGGACAAAACATTATCACTTATCGGGGAACTAAAAAAACAGAACACGGAAATCATAAAAAGGGGCAAGGTAACCCCCAAATCACGTCACCCAAAAAGACTACCCCTCACAGTCCGTGAAAACACCCAAATTTCATTAATTATAAATGAATCAATTTATATAAACCAAAGAAATATTTATATTTTTAAAAAAGCTTTTTTTGAAAATGATTTATTATATTCCCGTTTACTATGGACTTGCTTGATACAACCTTCTCAACCTTTTTAAAAAAGTTGGATGGTTAAATTCTCTCACATGAATAAATAAAGCATTAGAATCTTTATTCTTTGGGAAATTTTTGTCAATGAGTTATTTACTATGAACTCAACAGTAAAATTTATAGAATAAGCTAAGCTATTTAATTTAACAAGGAAATGGATATCTAAATTTTTAGGGATAAGACAAAAAATCATCAACAAATATATACCTCTTAGCTCTATTAGGGGATTGTTTAAGCAATCTTTTTAAAAAAAAATTCTGTATAAATTACTAAAACAAGTGAGGTTTCCCATTGCCATCCCAAACTTTGAGTGTAAAAATTTAAAAAAAATTATAAACAACAATAAAGTTTAAAAAGTTTAATGATGTAGGAAAAAAGAGATATCCATAGATTATAAACTTCCAGAGAATCTAGAAAATGTCTGCCCCTTCTGCATTCGCCTTTTCTGGGGTTTTTTCAACAAGTGTCATATTCTGGGCCAGTTATTCGTTAGAATTCAAGGTATCTTAGGAATACAACGACAAGGGTACTAACTAATCGAAATAAAAAATTTAAAATATGTTTATTAACAAAGTTAAAGTTGTCAGGTGGACAATATCAAAAATGAGTCTTTATATAATATAGGATTAAGTTTCTAAAATTTTCTCGTATCAGTATAATAAATTTCTTTAAATACCGTCTTAATTTCAGCAATTTAAAAAAAATCTAATATATACAAGTTGTGTGTGTGGTGCTCCCAAATAATTTTATTTTTTTTTATTTAAAAACTGAACATCATTACATATAAATGTAATACAAATATGAAAAAAATTTGTTCTAAACATCTACTTCGTACAATGATGAAAACCACAATAAACTTAGTAATAAACTTAAATATGTTAACATATTCCAAAAA
>WNWK01026051.1:0-27843 GCA_009830355.1 Cherax destructor
ACGGATGGATTCCTGGACACATGAACCTGTGGAAGGCGAGGAGGGGGTGGACCTTAAAGACGAACCTGGTAACTCAGAGATAACTCTGAGGCTGACAGTATCCGCAAATAATAATAATAATAATTATTATTATTACAATAATTTTATTATAATTTAATTATTATTATTATTATTATTATTATTATTATTATTATTATTATTATTATTATTATTATTTATAATTCATGATTTGCTAATTTTGATTCAAAAGCGTCAACCTCAACTGTAGCCACTGTGATGGTTCCGGGGGTCAACGCCCCCGTGGTCCAGTGGTCCGCACGCAGCCTGATCAGGTACTGACTTTAGGTGCCTGTCAAGCGCCTTCTTGAAGGTCTGCCTTATGTATGCTGGAAGGCAGTTGAACAGTCTTGGACCCCTGACACTTATTGTGTTGTCTCTTATCGTGCTCTTATCGCCCTGTTTTTCATTGGGGGGGGGGATGTTGCATCGTTTTCCGAGTCTTTTGCTTTCATAAGGAGTGATTTTCGAGTGCAGGTTTGGTACTAATCCCTCCAGGATTTTCCAAATGTGTATGATCATGTGTATGATCATGTGTATGATCATGATTGATACAATGTCTTTGAAGGTACTAATCCCTCCAGGATTTTCCATATGTGTATGATCATGTGTATGATCATGTGTATGATCATGTGTATGATCATCATTGATACAATGTCTTTGAAGGTGAGATCTTCTGACATGATCACTCTCACGTTTTCCATATCGGAGTAATTTAAATTTCTCATCATTGAATTTCATATTGTTTTCTGCATCCCATTTAAAAATTTGGTTTATGTCCGCCTGGAGTCTTGCGGTGTCTTCAATGGTGGACACTGTCATGCAAATTCGGGTGTCATCTGCAAAGGAAGACACAGAGCTGTGGCTTATATCCCTGTCTGTGTCAGATATGAGGATGAGGAACAGGATGGGAGAGAGTACTGTGCCTTGTGGAACAGAGCTTTTCACCGTAGCCGCCTCAAACTTTACTCTACCAACTCCACCACTCTACCAACTCTACCACTCCAGCATCCCTGACAGTAGCCACGGTGGTGTTATTCCCACTCCAGCATCCCTGACAGTAGCCACGGTGGTGTTATTCCCACTCCAGCCTCCCTGACAGTAGCCACGGTGGTGTTATTCCCACTCCAGCCTCCCTGCCAGTACCCACGGTGGTGTTATTCCCACTCCAGCCTCCCTGCCAGTAGCCACGGTGATGTTATTCCCACTCCAGCCTCCCTGCCAGTAGCCACGGTGGTGTTATTCCCACTCCAGCCTCCCTGACAGTAGCCACGGTGGTGTTATTCCCACTCCAGCCTCCCTGACAGTAGCCACGGTGGTGTTATTCCCACTCCAGCCTCCCTGCCAGTAGCCACGGTGGTGTTATTCCCACAACAGCCTCCCTGCCAGTAGCCACGGTGGTGTTATTCCCACTCCAGCCTCCCTGACAGTAGCCACGGGGGTGTTATTCCCACTCCAGCCTCCTGACAGTAGCCATGGTGGTGTTATTCCCACTCCAGCCTCCTGACAGTAGCCACGGTGGTGTTATTCCCACTCCAACCTCCCTGACAGTAGCCACGGTGGTGTTATTCCCACTCCAGCCTCCCTGCCAGTAGCCACGGTGGTGTTATTCCCACTCCAGCCTCCCTGACAGTAGCCACGGTGGTGTTATTCCCACTCCAACCTCCCTGACAGTAGCCACGGTGGTGTTATTCCCACTCCAACCTCCCTGACAGTAGCCACGGTGTTGTTATTCCCACTCCAGCCTCCCTGCCAGTAGTAACGGTGGTGTTATTCCCACTCCAGCCTCCCTAACAGTAGCCACGGTGGTGTTATTCCCACTCCAGCCTTCCTGACAGTAGCCATAGTGGTGTTATTCCCACTCCAGCCTCCCTGATAGTAGCCACGGTGGTGTTATTCCCACTCCAGCCTCCCTGACAGTAGCCACGGTGGTGTTATTCCTACTCCAGCCTCCCTGACAGTAGCCACGGTGGTGTTATTCCCACTCCAGCCTCCCTGACAGTAGCCACGGTGGTGTTATTCCCACTCCAGCCTCCCTGACAGTAGCCATGGTGGTGTTATTCCCACTCCAGCCTCCCTGACAGTAGCCACGGTGGTGTTATTCCCACTCCAGCCTCCCTGACAGTAGCCATGGTGGTGTTATTCCCACTCCAGCCTCCCTGACAGTAGCCATGGTGGTGTTATTCCCACTCCAGCCCCCTGACAGTAGCCACGGTGGTGTTATTCCCACTCCAGCCTCCTGACAGTAGCCATGGTGGTGTTATTCCCACTCCAGCCTTCCTGACAGTAGCCATGGTGGTGTTATTCCCACTCCAGCCTCCCTGACAGTAGCCATGGTGGTGTTATTCCCACTCCAGCCTCCCTGACAGTAGCCATGGTGGTGTTATTCCCACTCCAGCCTCCCTGACAGTAGCCACGGTGGTGTTATTCCCACTCCAGCCTCCCTGACAGTATCCACGGTGGTGTTATTCCCACTCCAGCCTCCCTGACAGTAGCTATGGTGGTGTTATTCCCACTCCAGCCTCCCTGACAGTAGCTATGGTGGTGTTATTCCCACTCCAGCCTCCCTGACAGTAGCTATGGTGGTGTTATTCCCACTCCAGCCTCCCTGACAGTAGCTATGGTGGTGTTATTCCCACTCCAGCCTCCCTGACAGTAGCTATGGTGGTGTTATTCCCACTCCAGCCTCCCTGACAGTAGCTATGGTGGTGTTATTCCCACTCCAGCCTCCCTGACAGGAATCATGGTAGTGTTCTTATTTATGTTCATTTACCGGAATTAACATTAATACAAATTTGAACAGCAATATTGTTCAAATTGTTCATTAGTGTAACGAGGAACAACATTATAACAACTAGATATATTTCAGTCGCTGCGCGGTCCCAGAAAGGTTTCCCCGAATTGCATAAACTCAGCCACATCTACCTTGCTGTTCTTGTGTTACTGTACTGTTCTTTTGTGTTACTGTACTGTTCTTCTGTGTTAAACTGGATACTGTTCTTCTGTGTTACTTACTGTACTCTTCTGTGTTTACTCTACTGTACTCTTCTTGTTACTCTACTGTACTCTTCTCTGTTACTCTACTGTACTCTTCTTGTTACTCTACTGTACTCTTCTTGTTACTCTATGTACTCTTCTCTGTTACTCTACTGTACTCTTCTCTTGTTACTCTACTGTACTCTTCTCTGTTACTCTACTGTACTCTCTCTGTTACTCTACTGTACTCTCTCTGTACTCACTTCGTACTGTACTTCTGTGTTATCTTCTGACTGTAATCTTCTGTTCTGTACTGGTCTTCTGTGTTGCTGCACTGTACTCTTCTGTGTTCTAATTGTACTTTCTTCTTGTTACTGTATCTGTGTTACTGAACTGTAATTTCTTTGTGTTACTGTAACTGCATTCATTCTATGTTACTGTACTGGTATTCTGTGTTACTGAACTGTAATTTTGTGTTACTGAACTGCATTCATTTGTGTTACTGAACTGTACTCTTCTGGTTACTGAACTGCTCATCTGTGTACTGTACTCTCTGTGTTACTGTGCTTACAGTTCTGTGTTACTGTGCTGTACAGTTCTGTTTATGTTAAGTTCTATGTACTGTACTGTCTGATCTTGTGTGTTATTGTAATGTACTGTGATAAGTGTTGAAGACTGAGCACATTTGTTTCTTACTCTCAGTCAGTTAACCTGAGCAGCTTTTAAGTGGGTCTGTCTTGTCCCTAATCTTACTCTTATTTACATGAAAGAATCCTTAAGTTAATCCTCGAGTCTATTGCCACTTTAACTTCATAATCTCTTTTTCTTATTTCTCTTTTTAATTGAATATACTGATTCCTTAAGTGCCCCTCTGCCCTTTTGATTCGCCTGTAGATGCCTCTCTTTTAACATTCGATATATGTTAATCTACTGTTTTTTTCTTTTGGGTAATTTTTTTTATCTAATTTCTCTATGTGGAACCTTAGGGACCTTTGAGAGGGTCCCTGGTCCTCTTTCTATTTACAACTTTTTGGATTTCAACGTATTTCAATTTCATCGCTCGTATTCGGTAACCAGGACAAAATTTTGTAAATAATTGGCATGTGCAGGTTCCCTATTGTCAAAGTTGCTAGCATCCTCGAATGGTTTTAGTATCTTCAAAACCTTCTGTGACATAGATTGAAACGTTAAAAAAATATTATTTTTAGCTGCGAACTCGACAACGACTAAGACTGAAATTCAAGTGTGTTAGTGCCCAGTGTTGTGTGTTAAAGAGTGTTAAGTTTTTATTCCACTTTAATCACTTTTTATTTCAGTCAGCCACTTGTGTATGGCTTCTATATTTAATGGCTGACTCATCGTGTGACCGGGATAGGACCCATTAAGTTTAGTTCATGTGCGGCCAAATTAATATCTGGAGAATACCAATACTTCTTTTAATCAGCTTTAAATTTCCATCTCTAATGTGTTTGCAAGAAAGCAAAGTTGGGTTTGCTATTAGGCTCAATGAAACTCAATTCACTATTTTATTAGGTACCCTTGAAGGAATATTAGGTACCCTTGAAGGAATATTAGGCACCCTTGAAGGAATATTAGGTACCCCTTGAAGGAATATTAGGTACCCTTGAAGGAATATTAGGTACCCCTTGAAGGAATATTAGGTACCCTTGAAGGAATATTAGGTACCCTTGAAGGAATACTTTTATCAGGTTCAATTTTTTTCTTCTAACTTTTCGGTTTTATTTCACTCATATCTCGGGAACGACTCATCCAATCGCCGTCAAATTTTCAACTCTTCTGTACAGTAACGAGAACCAACTTCTTGTAACAACTGGCATGCTGACGTGTCTTATGGCCAAGGATGTAGAACAGCTTCCCAGCATCCTGGAATGGCTCAGATAACTTCCAAAATCCTCAGTGGTTTAGCTTGGAACCTTCTAAAAAGACCAAACCATTTGATCCTCATCAAACTTTAACTCTGATTCACTTTAATGGATGAAACGATTTTGGGTATATACACTGAGTAGGTACTAATTTTATTGGATTATGAACAATGACTGGAGACTGCGTCTTCTGGTCAGCCCCAAACTTTTAGTGCTATGTGTTCATTGAAGGAATCTTCTTGATTTTAGATTGAATAAGTTTACACGTGTCAGTTTTGTTAAACAAACTGGTTTCTGTGAAGTAACTTATTTTAATGTATTATCTTAAGTTAACTGTATTTTATGTGACTTATTTTATTGTATTATAAGTTAACTGTACTTTATGTGACTTATTTTACCTTAAGACCTTTGTAAAAAAAATCAATATTTTGTACCGAATGCCTAATTAAAATTACTTGCTTGTTTTCTTGTTAATTTACTTACTTGATTCTTCAACACTAGTCAGTGTCATTTACAGAAGCGATTGTATTGAATTTTTGCCACCTGTAGGTTCCAAATTGTTTTAATAGACAAAACTGGGAAAAAAAATTGAATAAGTTTTTGCCTGTTTGTCTAATTTGTCATTTTTATTCAGTAAACTGTAATATAAGTTTGCATGTGATATATTGAGAATTCGTCTAAGTCCTTTCATGTCTTCAACGCTAATGTTTATCTGCATTAATAACTTATGTCTCACTCTGTACTATTGCTATTGCATGCGTTGAAATACAGACGCTGGTATTAAACAGTATGTGCTATATCGTTCTTGGATAAAGTGGCCACTGAATTATATCTTCAAATGGTGTTATTTACATTTTTTTCTACATTCTCAGCGAAATTTCTATGATTCCCAAAGTTTTCCTAACCTAATTTTCCTACATTTCCTGCTTTTCATTTGCCTTTATTCTCCGTAAGGGTGTAAATCAGCAGCGATCCTTATCTCCCTGAGCTATCTTCCCAACTTGTCTTATCAGACATTAACAACTCTCTTGTAATTCGTATCATGAATTTTTCAGTCTGGTCTCCAGTGAACATGTCTACAACGTGTTTCTCCTCGCTCTTCCTTCTCGTTTACCTCTGCCTCCTCTACCATCACTCTCCAGTTCCCTTTTGTGGATTCTCCAGAAAGGGGGTATCGGCCCCCTTCAGCCCCTTTAAGCCCTCTGAAGGACTCAGCCTTCCAGAGGGGCTGATAGCGTCTAGTTTCCTGATCAACAGTTTAATAATTACCACATGTTTGTACTCTGGAACATCACAGAGGTCACGTATGCAAAGCCTCTTTGTCACGTATGTAACGTCTCTTGGGAGTAGTGTTAGTGTATACGAGTGACAGACAATTGAGGAAAAGGACTCTTTGTCGTAGCAGGAAAAGTACAGAAACTCCTACATCACTTTATACACGAGTGGGACAATCATGAACTCTCAGTTATCGAGACACATCAAGAAATTAAACATTTGTGTTGCAAACTGTTGCAGTGTTAAGCAAGTAGGGAAATTTGCTGAGATCAGCGGCTAGGGGCAGCAGCAAGGAAGCGGAGGGCGCCCCAAGTCAGACTGATATTAACCACGGACTGAGGAGCGTGTTGCACGTGCATTGACCTTTAACAAAGGAACTAACAGTGCGTCCTCAACCACACTGTGAAACAGTGCTGGATCAGACGTGGCTGTGAAACAGTGCTGGATCAGACGTGGCTGTGAAACAGTGCTGGATCAGACGTGGCTGTGAAACAGTGCTGGATCAGACGTGGCTGTGAAACAGTGCTGGATCAGACGTGGCTGTGAAACAGTACTGGATCAGACGTGGCTGTGAAACAGTGCTGGATCAGACGTGGCTGTGAAACAGTGCTGGATCAGACGTGGCTGTGAAACAGTGCTGGATCAGACGTGGCTGTGAAACAGTGCTGGATCAGACGTGGCTGTAAAACAGTGCTGGATCAGACGTGGCTGTGAAACAGTGCTGGATCAGACGTGGCTGTGAAACAGTGCTGGATCAGACGTGGCTGTAAAACAGTGCTGGATCAGACGTGGCTGTGAAACAGTGCTGGACAGACGTGGCTGTGAAACAGTGCTGGATTAGACGTGGCTGTGAAACAGTGCTGCATCAGACGTGGCTGTGAAACAGTGCTTTGATACCTTTGATATACCTTTGAAGAGTTTCGAGAGTATCTACTCTCTGAGCCCGGCCATGGGCCAGGCTCGTCTGGTGCTTGCCTGGTCAACCAGGCTGTTGCTGCTGGAGGCCCGCTGCCCCACATATCCCTCACAGCCTGGTTGATCTGGCACCTGGTGAAGATATTTGTCCAGTTTCCTCTTGAAGGCTTCTACACTGGTTCCAGCCGTGTTTCGGATATCTTCTGGTAAGATGTTGAATAGTCTGGGACCCCGGATGTTAATACAGTGCTCCCGTATTGTCCCCACCGCACCCCTGCTCCTCACTGGGTTTATTTTACACTTTCTCCCATATCTCTCACTCCAGTATGTTGTGTGCAGATTTGGGACCAGGCCCTTAAGTACTTTCCATGTATATATTATCATGTATCTCTCTCTCCTCCGCTCCAATGAGTACATGTTCAAGACTTGAAGGCGTTCCCAATAATTTAGATGTTTCAATGGCTCAATGTGAGCCGTAAACGATCTCTGGATTTGTTCCAGCTCTGCTATTTCTCCTGCCCTGAACGGGGCCGTCAGCACTGAGCAGTATTCTAAGTGAGGGAGCACTAGCGATTTGAATAGTGTCACCATCGGCATTATTTCCCTTGTTTTGAAAGTTCTCAATACCCATCCCGTCATCTTCCTGGCTGTTGTGATCTTTGTCTTGTTATGGTCTTTAAACGACAGATCAGCAGACATAATTATTCCCAAGTCCTTTACGTGTTCCTTTCGTTCTATGTGGTGACCCTCTTGCGTTTTGTATATAGTGTTCCTTTTGAGTTCTTCATTTTTTCCATACCTAAGCAGCTGAAACTTATCACCATTGAACGTCATGTTGTTCTCCACTGCCCACTGGAAGACCCTGCTTATGTCCTCCTGTAATTTTTCAGTGTCCTCTACCGTAGTGACTTTCATGCTTATTTTAGTGTCATCTGCAAATGATGATACAAAAGTGTGCTGGGTGTTTTTATCTATGTCTGCTATGAGGATGAGAAACAGCAGAGGTGCCAGGACAGTGCCTTGGGGCACTGAGCTTTTGACCTCGCTGATGCTGGATCTTGCCCTGTTCACTACTACTTTTTGTGTTCTTTGTGTTAGGAACTCAAAATCCATCTGCCTACCTTCCCGTAATGCCTATGGCCCTCATTTTGTGCGCTATCACTCCATGATCGCATTTGTCAAACGCCTTTGCAAAATCTGTGTAAATCACATCTGCGTTTTGGTCGTCCTCCAATGCCTCCGTAATTCTGTCATAATGGTTCAGCAGCTGTGACAGGCATGATCGACCCGCTCTAAAGCCATGCTGGTTCGGGTTATGTTGGTTGTGCTGGTCCATGAACTTTGTAATCTGCCGTCTCATCACTCTTTCAAAGATTTTTATGATGTGAGAAGTGAGGGCTACTGGTCTGTAATTTTTAGCTAGTGCTCTACTACCTCCCTTATGCAAAGGAGCTATGTCTGCACTCTTTAAGGCCTCTGGAATTTCACCTAGATCTAAGCTCTTTCTCCACAGAATACTAAGGGCTCTTGCTAATGGTACTTTGCACTGCTTTATAAATAAAGCATTCCATGAATCTGGTCCAGGTGCTGAGTGAGTGGGCATGTTGGCCATTTCTTTTTCGAAATCTATGGGATTTGTACTAATGTCGGTTAGATGGTCTGCGCAGCCTTCTGCTGGAGTGAAAAATATTTCTGCATTTTCTACCTTGCTGTCATTTAGTGGGTTGCTGAACACCGACTCATACTGTTCTTTTAGGATTTCACTCATTTCCTGTTCATCGTCCGTATACGAATCTCCTCTCAATAATGGTCCAATTCTACAGGTAGTTCTTAGCTTGGATTTTGCATAGGAGTAGAAATATTTTGGGTTTCTTGCAATATCCTGTATGGCTCTTTGTTCCCTTTGTACTTCTTCTGTCAGGTATGACATCTTAAGTTTGTGCTCTAATTCCGTGATCTCTCGGTTAAGGCTATCTCTCTTCTGTTGCAACATAACTGTGTTTTTCAGCAATTCAGTAACCCGTTTTCTTCTCCTGTACCATCTCCTACGCTCTCTCTCTATATCTGATCTTCTTCTGGGTTTCCTCAATGGTACGTGTTTCATACATACCTTGTATGCTTCTGTATTCAGCTTCTCTAGGCACTGGTGGGGATTTAGGGTGCTCATGTCTGATTCCCATGATATGTCTGATAGCTCTTGGTTTATTTTTTCCCAGTCAATTCTATGGTTATTAAAATTAAACTTACTGAACATTCCGTCTCTAACATTAGTGTCGCAGTTCCCTAACCCTGAGTTAATACTAGTTTGAACTTCTATGATGTTATGATCAGAGTTTATTGTTTTTGTAACTGTTATGTCTCTGATTAATTCCTCGTTGTTTGTGAATATCAAATCCAGGGTATTTTCATTTCTAGTGGGATCAATTATCTGTTGGTTTAGTGAGTACTTTTCACAAAGCCTCATTAGTTCCCTGGTATGTGCCTGTTGAGCCAGGGTGCTTCCAGGAGTTATTTCTGGTATAACATTATGGTGCCTCATCTTCCATTTTACATGAGGGAGATTAAAATCTCCAAGGATTAAAATGTTTGGGGTGGGATTCTCTAGCCTATCCAGATAGCTATCTATCTTCTTTAACTGCTCTGTGAATTCCTCCGCAGTTGCTGATGGTGGTTTGTATACTAGGATAATTACTAGATTCTTATTTTCCACTTTAATGCCGAGGATTTCTACTATATCATTCGTAGCGTTCAAAACTTCTGTGCAACAGAGAGTATCTTTTATATAGAGTCCTACTCCTCCCTGTGACCTATTAATTCTATCACATCTATACATGTTATAGTTTTCTATCTGAATCTCTCCGTCCAAAACATCCCTTGTATGTGTTTCTGTAAATGCTCCAAACATGGCATTTGCTTCTGATAGGAGTCCACTAACATAACTAACTTTGTCATTTTTATTTGATTTCAGACCCTGAATATTTGCAAATATGAAGCAGGAGTTACCATTTGGGATGTTTGGTCTTTCTTTGTGTTTGGTTAGTACCACTGGTGATGTCCTACCTGGTATGGCCCCTGGTGCCCATACCCCTGGTTTCTCCAGTACTGACTTTGATTGTTTATACAGCCCTGATGAGCTGGTGCCTGTCTTGTCTTGTCCCACTGTTCTGCCCATCTGTCCCCTCTGTACCATTTCCACCTTTTGTCTCTTTCTTTTATCTGGTTGTTTCTCCTTATATCTAAAAAGATTGCTGTTCTTTTCATTTTCCCTTTCCCTGCTTTCTCTGTATCGTACTGTTCCCTTTATATGGTGGTCTGGGCAGCTCATGTCATAACATTCTCTGGACTGTGTTGAAGCTTGACACATCACTGGATGGAAGTATCTGCACTCTTTGTTAAACCGACACTTTCCTTTCCTTAACATGTTGGCACATTTTCTGGTGTGTTTATTCCAACAATCTCTGCCATAAAGGCACATACCTTTAGCATAGAATCTGCATATGTTTTGGCTGCCTATATTTACTGACTTTGTATTTTCCCAAAGATCTGCAGAATTATCTGCGTTTTTTCCTCTCTTTCCACTCCTTGGTTTTCCTCGTTATCTGCGCTTTTCTCCTTTGATGACATGGGGCCAACATTTTCCCTGGAAGAGGACTCCCCTACTATATCTGTATTAGAGGCTATGGCTGTGGTGGCGTCCTTAACCAAAACCGGATGTTCACTATGGCTGGGGGCTGGGTCTGGGTCAATCCTGGGGCTGGGGGCTGAGTTAGCTAATGTTTTTGTCTCCTGTGTTTTTTCTCGTGGATGACTGTTTATTTGTGGGTCAATTGTTGTAGACTGGTCATTCTGTGTGTTATACTTTACCCCTTTCCTATCTTCCCAAGTTCTATATATACCGGGGAGACTATTCAATAGTTCCTCTTTTTCTTCATGCTTATTGTTTATTAGCCTCCTGAGTGCTTTCCTGATATCTCTCCATAGTTCCACATCCTTGTTGCAGATCCAGAAACACCTTTCTAGACGGATGTCACTTCTTGTTACTGTGTTAATTTTTGAACATGTGACATGATGTTTTGAAAAGCAAAGGTTGCATGTGATTCTGGATTTTTTCCCAAGAGCCTTTTCACAAGTCCCACAGATATACTGTACTGCCATCCTGCCTGTATCCTATTAGTATGTGGGATGTACTGATTATGGAGACTTACTACACCTTATATTATATTATTGTTATAATATGTATTTATTTCTGTTTGCTCACTGTATAACTCTTTCTATATTTATTCCTCTCTGATCAGTCCTATATACATTTTAATGTATTATTCACACTGAGATCCCTACACTGGTCTAGACAGGATATTGTGGTATGGTGTATATGGTGTTTTTATGGGTGTGTATGGTAGGCCTCCGTGGCTGACTTCAGCACTGCCAGGCGTATGACTAAAGCACACCACTCAGTCCTATACTGCCATGCGATGCCCCGTTTTAGACCACTTTCATTTTCTTAGATCACTATCCTTGTGTTTTCTACTGCCAATTGGGTTCACTAGGTCTTTCTTATTCTGTCCTGATATCCTAGTCTATTCGTTATAAGTGGTAACTCAGATCTATAAAAGTCGCTTGTCACATTGACCACTCCAGGGCAAGTGGTCACCCACACTGCCACACTACTATTGGATTTAATTTACTTTTATTTTATACCTAGTAGTTTATCACTGTGCTGTACACTGGTTATTACAAGGATATACACTATATTTATTCAAGATACCTTTTCTTTTCACTGAACTAATACTGTGGTCATTGCTTTATTTCCACACGATACCTATACCTGTGCTGGATCAGACGTGGCTGTGAAACAGTGCTGGATCAGACGTGGCTGTGAAACAGTGCTGGATCAGACGTGGCTGTGAAACAGTGCTGGATCAGACGTGGCTGTGAAACAGTGCTGGATCAGACGTGGCTGTGAAACAGTGCTGGATCAGACATGGCTGTGAAACAGTGCTGGATCAGACGTGGCTGTGAAACAGTGCTGGATCAGACGTGGCTGTGAAACAGTGCTGGATCAGACGTGGCTGTGAAACAGTGCTGGATCAGACGTAACTGTGAAACAGTGCTGGATCAGACGTGGCTGTGCAACAGTGCTGGATCAGACGTGGCTGTGAAACAGTGCTGGACAGACGTGGCTGTGAAACAGTGCTGGATCAGACGTGGCTGTGAAACAGTGCTGGATCAGACATGGCTGTGAAACAGTGCTGGATCAGACGTGGCTGTGAAACAGTGCTGGATCAGACGTGGCTGTGAAACAGTGCTGGATCAGACGTGGCTGTGAAACAGTGCTGGATCAGACATGGCTGTGAAACAGTGCTGGATCAGACGTGGCTGTGAAACAGTGCTGGATCAGACGTGGCTGTGAAACAGTGCTGCATCAGATGTTTCTGTGAAACAGTGCTGGATCAGACGTGGCTGTGAAACAGTGCTGGATCAGACGTGGCTGTGAAACAGTGCTGGATCAGACGTGGTTGTGAAACAGTGCTGGATCAGATGTGGCTGTGAAACAGTGCTGGATCAGACGTGGCTGTGAAACAGTGCTGCATCAGACGTGGCTGTGAAACAGTGCTGCATCAGACGTGGCTGTGAAACAGTGCTGGATCAGACGTGGCAGTAAAACAGTGCTGAATCAGACGTGGCTGTGAAACAGTGCTGGATCAGATGTGGCTGTGAAACAGTGCTGGATCAGACGTGGCTGTGAAACAGTGCTTGATTAGACGTGGCTGTGAAACAGTGCTGGATCAGACGTAGCTGTAAAACAGTGCTGAATCAGACGTGGCTGTGAAACAGTGCTGGATCAGACGTGGCTGTGAAACAGTGCTGCATCAGACGTGGCTGTGAAAGTGCTGGATCAGACGTGGCTGTGAAACAGTGCTGGATCAGACGTGGCTGTGAAAGTGCTGGATCAGACGTGGCTGTGAAACAGTGCTGCATCAGACGTGGCTGTGAAAGTGCTGGATCAGACGTGGCTGTGAAACAGTGCTGGATCAGACGTGGCTGTGAAACAGTGCTGGATCAGACGTGGCTGTGAAAGTGCTGGATCAGACGTGGCTGTGAAACAGTGCTGGATCAGACGTGGCTGTGAAACAGTGCTGGATCAGACGTGGCTGTGAAACAGTGCTGGATCAGACGTGGCTGTGAAACAGTGCTGCATCAAACGTGGCTGTGAAACAGTGCTGGATCAGACGTGGCTGTGAAACAGTGCTGGATCAGACGTGGCTGTGAAACAGTGCTGGATCAGACGTGGCTGTGAAACAGTGCTGCATCAGACGTGGCTGTGAAACAGTGCTGCATCAGACGTGGCTGTGAAACAGTGCTGGATCAGACGTGGCTGTAAAACAGTGCTGAATCAGACGTGGCTGTGAAACAGTGCTGGATCAGACGTGGCTGTGAAACAGTGCTGCATCAGATGTGGCTGTGAAACAGTGCTGGATCAGACGTGGCTGTGAAACAGTGCTTGATTAGACGTGGCTGTGAAACAGTGCTGGATCAGACGTGGCTGTAAAACAGTGCTGAATCAGACGTGGCTGTGAAACAGTGCTGGATCAGACGTGGCTGTGAAACAGTGCTGCATCAGATGTTTCTGTGAAACAGTGCTGGATCAGACGTGGCTGTGAAACAGTGCTGGATCAGACGTGGCTGTGAAACAGTGCTGGATCAGACGTGGTTGTGAAACAGTGCTGGATCAGATGTGGCTGTGAAACAGTGCTGGATCAGACGTGGCTGTGAAACAGTGCTGCATCAGACGTGGCTGTGAAACAGTGCTGCATCAGACGTGGCTGTGAAACAGTGCTGGATCAGACGTGGCAGTAAAACAGTGCTGAATCAGACGTGGCTGTGAAACAGTGCTGGATCAGATGTGGCTGTGAAACAGTGCTGGATCAGACGTGGCTGTGAAACAGTGCTTGATTAGACGTGGCTGTGAAACAGTGCTGGATCAGACGTAGCTGTAAAACAGTGCTGAATCAGACGTGGCTGTGAAACAGTGCTGGATCAGACGTGGCTGTGAAACAGTGCTGCATCAGACGTGGCTGTGAAAGTGCTGGATCAGACGTGGCTGTGAAACAGTGCTGGATCAGACGTGGCTGTGAAAGTGCTGGATCAGACGTGGCTGTGAAACAGTGCTGCATCAGACGTGGCTGTGAAAGTGCTGGATCAGACGTGGCTGTGAAACAGTGCTGGATCAGACGTGGCTGTGAAACAGTGCTGGATCAGACGTGGCTGTGAAAGTGCTGGATTAGACGTGGCTGTGAAACAGTGCTGGATCAGACGTGGCTGTGAAACAGTGCTGGATCAGACGTGGCTGTGAAACAGTGCTGGATCAGACGTGGCTGTGAAACAGTGCTGGATCAGACGTGGCTGTGAAACAGTGCTGGATCAGACGTGGCTGTGAAACAGTGCTGGATCAGACGTGGCTGTGAAACAGTGCTGGATCAGACGTGGCTGTGAAACAGTGCTGGATCAGACGTGGCTGTGAAACAGTGCTGGATCATGTACTGCTGGCCTGTGAAACAGTGCTGGATCCGTGGCTGTGATTAAAGTCTGCATCAGCGTGGCTGTGAATGTGGATCGACGTGCTTCGTGAACAGTCTGCATTAGACGTGGCTGTGAATTACAGTTCTGGATCAATGGCTGTAAACAGTGCTGGTCAAGTGGCTGTGAACAATTGCTGATCAACTGGCTGTGAACAGTGCTGGATCAACGTGGCTTGAAATGAGTACGGATCACGTGGCTGTGAAACAGTGCTTGCATCAAAACGTGGTGTGAAAATGCATATTGACTGATTTGTACTGCTAGTTGCTTCTGTTATGATGTCACCCAATGCTTTGTTGTTGTATTAATATTCCCGCCTTGGTCTCCTGCTGTTAGGTACTCCTCCTTCGGGACACTCTGCTTAACTGTGCATGTTTGATGGGTCTTTCTACTGACATATTATTTACATGTTCTGAGAACAATTGTATAAAGATATTTTTTTCTCCTAAGTTTCTACCTAAGTTAGCAATTCCTGCCAGTTATTATTATATTCCCTTGGCTTTGAATGTTCCTCTCACTTCCTATTTTTTTACTCACTTCTAAGTGGAAGTTTCCTTATAATGAGATTAAAACAGGACTCACTGATGGTTTGTTTACCTCTTGCACAAGAGCCAAGATGGTGGGAAGCAATATGCTGTATGGCTGATACTAGATATCTGCCGCAGTATACACTCATCTGTATGTGGTTGCACACTATACACGTAAGTGTGTGCTTTATCTGTTTATGTGCTTGTCTCAAATCATGTGTGTATTATCTGTTCATATTTGCATTATGTTCATGCACATTTTTAATTCATATATATTCTCATTCACTTGTACTCTTTTCATGTATGCATTTCCTTCCATGTGTATTATTGTTCATGTATTTCCGATCGTCTGTGTTTTTGTGTGTGTGTATGTGTGTGTGTGTATGTATTCACCTAGTTGTGGTTGCAGGTGTCGATTCACAGCTCCTGGCCCCGCCTCTTCACTGGTCGTTCCAATAACTGGTCTTCTGCCAAAAGTGTCTGTCCTACTTCTATCCTTCACAACCGTCGTCTTGCTGAAGCTTCCCTTATACACAGCTTTCCTTGTGTGAATCTCAATCCTGACTTTGTCTCTGTATATGCCTTCCTTTCTCCTTACATTGTCAAATGCTCCAAATTTCAGAACACTCGTGATTTGACATGATCCTTTCTTCTCTCCCACCTCTTCTTCTTTCATCTTTTCCATAGTTCTTTCTTTTATTTTCATTTTCTGCCTAGTGTGTTCTGTCCTTCAGTTCCCCCTACCCTGTGTTATTGGTCCTACCCTTTGTGTGTCCTTAGCTCTCCTGCAGTGCTCCTTTTTCTTGCCTTTAGACCGACCCACTTTTACTACGACTACCACTTCTTTGCTATTATTTCTACTTCTACTATTTCTGCTACTATTACTACTATTAGTGTTCCTTCTCTTCACTCCCATTTCTGTCTCTTGTGGCACAAACTACTCCCACTTCTACTTCTACTACCATCATTACTACTTTCACTACTTCTCTTTCCTCCTCTTTTTCTGCCGTCACTGTCCTACTCGCCTATATACTGGCCTACTCGCTCTCTTCATAAGTTTTTGTCTCTCCTATTTGTGGGTTATTTGTGTATGAGCTGAAGATGTTATATGCCCGGCGTCTACAGAGAATAGTGAAGTTTAGAAAATACTTGTTCGATGAAGAAACATTCTTCCTCAAGGAATTCACTTCTACAGATTCAGAGGCACGAAGGAAGAAGCTTGGGATAACGCCACCTTTAGTTTTGGTGTTGTGGTGAGAGTAGAAGTGGAGAAGATCCTGCTGGTTGGTCGGTTTTCGGTAGACTTTAAAACGAAGCTTTTACAACATAGCTGAACCTCTTGCCGAGAAACTTCTTCAACCTTGTCCTAAACAGCAACAAAACTACTGGCCCATTCCGGGCAGGTCTTCAAATCCAACCTCTTCTCAGCAATCATCTTCAACACTCTCCACCTGACCCTTCACGTCATTATGCTCCCTATATATACTCATGTACTCTGTTCAGGTAAATCTGTGTTTGACTTGGTAAAGCCACACAAGCATTGTATTGTATTTGTGTTTACTTTTCTATCGTGTCGATATTGTATGACATTTATCTCCATGTTATATTAATAACTTATTAACATATAATATAGCAAAACTCTCCCTACCAAGAAAAAAAAGAACAGTATAAAATAACGTAAGAAGCTTGGTGGCCAAGTTGGATCATAGGGAGGTAAAGTGTGTTGGATCACCAGGTCAAGTTGGATCATAGGGAGGTAAAGTGTGTTGGATCACCAGGTCAAGTTGGATCATAGGGAGGTAAAGTGTGTTGGGATCACCAGGTCAAGTTGGATCATAGGGAGGTAAAGTGTGTTGGGATCACCAGGTCAAGTTGGATCATAGGGAGGTAAAGTGTGTTGGATCACCAGGTCAAGTTGGATCATAGGGAGGTAAAGTGTGTTGGGTCACCAGGTCAAGTTGGATCATAGGGAGGTAAAGTGTGTTGGGTCACCAGGTCAAGTTGGATCATAGGGAGGTAAAGTGTGTTGGGTCACCAGGTCAAGTTGGATCATAGGGAGGTAAAGTGTGTTGGGTCACCAGGTCAAGTTGGATCATAGGGAGGTAAAGTGTGTTGGATCACCAGGTCAAGTTGGATCATAGGGAGGTAAAGTGTGTTGGGTCACCAGGTCAAGTTGGATCATAGGGAGGTAAAGTGTGTTGGATCACCAGGTCAAGTTGGATCATAGGGAGGTAAAGTGTGTTGGGTCACCAGGTCAAGTTGGATCATAGGGAGGTAAAGTGTGTTGGTCACCAGGTCAAGTTGGATCATAGGGAGGTAAAGTGTGTTGGGTCACCAGGTCAAGTTGGATCATAGGGAGGTAAAGTGTGTTGGGTCACCAGGTCAAGTTGGATCATAGGGAGGTAAAGTGTGTTGGGTCACCAGGTCAAGTTGGATCATAGGGAGGTAAAGTGTGTTGGGTCACCAGGTCAAGTTGGATCATAGGGAGGTAAAGTGTGTTGGGTCACCAGGTCAAGTTGGATCATAGGGAGGTAAAGTGTGTTGGGTCACCAGGTCAAGTTGGATCATAGGGAGGTAAAGTGTGTTGGGTCACCAGGTCAAGTTGGATCATAGGGAGGTAAAGTGTGTTGGGTCACCAGGTCAAGTTGGATCATAGGGAGGTAAAGTGTGTTGGGTCACCAGGTCAAGTTGGATCATAGGGAGGTAAAGTGTGTTGGGTCACCAGGTCAAGTTGGATCATAGGGAGGTAAAGTGTGTTGGGTCACCAGGTCAAGTTGGATCATAGGGAGGTAAAGTGTGTTGGGTCACCAGGTCAAGTTGGATCATAGGGAGGTAAAGTGTGTTGGTCACCAGGTCAAGTTGGATCATAGGGAGGTAAAGTGTGTTGGGTCACCAGGTCAAGTTGGATCATAGGGAGGTAAAGTGTGTTGGATCACCAGGTCAAGTTGGATCATAGGGAGGTAAAGTGTGTTGGGTCACCAGGTCAAGTTGGATCATAGGGAGGTAAAGTGTGTTGGTCACCAGGTCAAGTTGGATCATAGGGAGGTAAAGTGTGTTGGGTCACCAGGTCAAGTTGGATCATAGGGAGGTAAAGTGTGTTGGGTCACCAGGTCAAGTTGGATCATAGGGAGGTAAAGTGTGTTGGGTCACCAGGTCAAGTTGGATCATAGGGAGGTAAAGTGTGTTGGGTCACCAGGTCAAGTTGGATCATAGGGAGGTAAAGTGTGTTGGGTCACCAGGTCAAGTTGGATCATAGGGAGGTAAAGTGTGTTGGTCACCAGGTCAAGTTGGATCATAGGGAGGTAAAGTGTGTTGGGTCACCAGGTCAAGTTGGATCATAGGGAGGTAAAGTGTGTTGGGTCACCAGGTCAAGTTGGATCATAGGGAGGTAAAGTGTGTTGGGTCACCAGGTCAAGTTGGATCATAGGGAGGTAAAGTGTGTTGGATCACCAGGTCAAGTTGGATCATAGGGAGGTAAAGTGTGTTGGGTCACCAGGTCAAGTTGGATCATCGGGAGGTAAAGTGTGTTGGGTCACCAGGTCAAGTTGGATCATAGGGAGGTAAAGTGTGTTGGGTCACCAGGTCAAGTTGGATCATCGGGAGGTAAAGTGTGTTGGGTCACCAGGTCAAGTTGGATCATAGGGAGGTAAAGTGTGTTGGGTCACCAGGTCAAGTTGGATCATCGGGAGGTAAAGTGTGTTGGGTCACCAGGTCAAGTTGGATCATAGGGAGGTAAAGTGTGTTGGGTCACCAGGTCAAGTTGGATCATCGGGAGGTAAAGTGTGTTGGGTCACCAGGTCAAGTTGGATCATAGGGAGGTAAAGTGTGTTGGGTCACCAGGTCAAGTTGGATCATCGGGAGGTAAAGTGTGTTGGGTCACCAGGTCAAGTTGGATCATAGGGAGGTAAAGTGTGTTGGGTCACCAGGTCAAGTTGGATCATACGGAGGTAAAGTGTGTTGGGTCACCAGGTCAAGTTGGATCATAGGGAGGTAAAGTGTGTTGGGTCACCAGGTCAAGTTGGATCATAGGGAGGTAAAGTGTGTTGGGTCACCAGGTCAAGTTGGATCATAGGGAGGTAAAGTGTGTTGGGTCACCAGGTCAAGTCACCTTGGAATACTTCTAACTTATATTTTCATTGTCATTCAGGCTGATGTTATTTGCGTGTAATTATTCATTCACAATCAACTCACAACAGTTTTCATATATGGTATTACTACTATGAGATATAAGGCCACACTGTGGAATAAATTAAGAGTTTGCGACCCTTGTTAGTCTCAGAGTTTGTTGTGAGTTACCAGACCCAGCCACCTGGAGGTACTGGTGCATCTTTACGGTCCACTCACTTCCTGAAGGGGAACCTTTAAGTGCTTTAACGTTAAATATAATTGAGTCTTTCTCCGCTGAATGGCGTCATTACGTAATGGTTGATGTAACTTACGGACAGGATATTACCCATTAAGTCTAGACTGTGTGCAGGCAAACTTGTCACTATAGTAAAATAGTTAAATCATTTGGATTCATTGGGATCAGTTCCATAACTAAAGTATAACTCTTCTGATATACTTAGACAACGATGAGAGATGTCACTATGAGTCTTAGACAGCGAAGAGTGATGTCACTTAATCTTAGATAACGATGAGTGATGTCACTATGAGTCTTAGATAAGGATGTGATGTTACTATGGGTCTTAGACGAAGATGTGTGATGTCACTTATGTTTGAACAAAGAACACTGTATACAGAACAAAGAACACTGTATACAGAACAAAGAACACTGTATACAGAACAAAGTTAAGCACAAAATACAGCTTATCAGCTTACCATGATAAAGCTCTGTAAACATAAGTTATTAATTATATAATAATAAATAATAATACTACTACTAATAATAATAATAATCTCATATTTCTACAGGTACACAGGTACATGATACATCTATTACAAACCTAGCTGACATTATTGACATTATTGTCTTCTTGGTACCTACTTACTGCTAGGTGACCAGGAGCAGATGAAACTAATAATATTACATATATATTATATGTATTATATAATTATATACATAATTTTTATTATTATGATTAATATTATTATTATGATTATTTTTATTATTATTATAATTATTATGATTATTAATATTATTATTATAATTATTATGATTATTATTATTATTATTATAATTATTATTATTATTAATAGTAGTAGTGGTTGTAGTAGTAGTAGTAATTGTAGTAGTTGTTGTTGTAGTAGTTGTAGTAGTAGAAGTTGTAGTAGTAGTAATAACAGTAGTCGTAGTAGTATGTGTAGAATAGGGCAAAAGTTTGCGACCACTGTCAGCCTCAGAGTTATCTCTGAGTTACCAGACCTTGCCACGTGGAGGCCAGTGGTTCGTCTTTAAGGTCCACCGACCCACCTTACTGTGTTTTTGAAGCTTTCCCAGGTTCATGTGTCCAGGAGTCCATCTGTGTCCCCTCAGATATTCTCCCTTCCCCACTTCCCATCCATACTCTGTATTCTCAACTCTTGCATCTAATTCTTCCCCAGGTTCATGTGTCCAGGAGTCCATCTGTGTCCCCTCAGATATTCTCCCTTCCCCACTTCCCATCCTATACTCAGTATTCTCAACTCTTGCATCTAATTCTTCCCCAGGTTCATGTGTCCAGGAGTCCATCTGTGTCCCCTCAGATATTCTCCCTTCCCCACTTCTCATCCTATACTCTGTATTCTCAACTCTTGCATCTAATTCTTCCCCAGGTTCATGTGTCCAGGAGTCCATCTGTGTCCCCTCAGATATTCTCCCTTCCCCACGTCCCATCCTACACTCAGTATTCTCAACCCAGGTTCATGTGTCCAGGAATCCATCCGTGGGCCCTCGGATGTCTTCTCTTCCACTGAAGTTCTGGAAATTCTTTTCGATATTTTTGATGCCTCACCCAGTCCCACCCCCCCAGAGGTCAGCAAGTCCCACCCAGGTCCGTGGTTCCAGGTACACACCTTTCACCACTTCCCTAAGGTCAGCAAGTCCCACCCCAGGTCCATGGTTCCAGGTATACACCCTTCACCACTTCCCTGAGGTCAGCAGTCCCACCCCAGGTCCGTGGTTCCAGGTATACACCCTTCACCACTTCCCTGAGGTCAGCAGTCCCACCCCAGGTCCGTGGTTCCAGGTATTCACCCTTCACCACTTCCCTGAGGTCAGCAGTCCCACCCCAGGTCCGTGGTTCCAAGTGTTCATCCATACACCCTTCACCACTTCCCTGAGGTCAGCAGTCCCACCCCAGGTCCGTGGTTCCAAGTGTTCATCCATACACCCTTCACCACTTCCCTGAGGTCAGCAGTCCCACCCCAGGTCCATGGTTCCAAGTGTTCATCCATACACCCTTCACCACTTCCCTGAGGTCAGCAGTTTTAGCCACCCTTGAAGCACTGTCCATATATGATATTACTACACAAGTGTATTAATATCAGTATACGAGTAGATGTTATTACAGAGGAGGACAAGCAGAAAATCTGCGCTCTGTAATAACATCCACCTGACAGACCCGAACGTCGACTACCTGAGACAAGAGATCTCTATCCCAGTTAGCCCACCAAGGGTGGCCACTCAATGAATATTTTGAACATATATTTATATTTAAGGTTCTTTGGGCTGTCGCCATTGCCAGGCGATGAGAGGAGCGAATCTCATTGCCGGGGTCCAGGGAATAAACCCTGGACTTTAATATAAAAAAAATTTAGGCTGACTTTTGTAAAGGTAGAAAGTTAAAAGTGAACATAGATAAGAGTAAGGTGATGAGGGTATCAAACGATTTAAATAAAGAAAATTGGATATCACATTGGGAGAGGGATTATGGAAGAAGTAAATGTTTTCAGATATTTGGGAGTTGATGTGTCAGCGGATGGGTTTATGAAGGATGAGGTTAACCATAGAATTGATGAAGGAAAAAAGGTGAGTGGTGCATTGAGGTATCTGTGGAGACAAAAAACGTTATCCATGGAGGCAAAGAAGGGAATGTACGAAAGTATAGTGGTACCAACACTCTTATATGGGTGTGAAGTATGGGTTGCAAATCTGCAGCGAGGAGGCGGCTGGAGGCAGTGGAGATGTCCTGTCTAAGGGCAATGTGGTGTAAATATTATGCAGAAAATTCGGAATGTGGAAATTAGGAGAAGGTGTGGAGTTACTAAAAGTATTTGTCAGAGGGCTGAAGAGGGGTTGTTGAGGTGGTTTGGTCATTTAGAGAGAATGGATCAAAGTAGAATGACTTGGAGAGCGTATAAATCTGTAGGGGAAGGAAGGCGGGGTAGGGGTCGTCCTAGAAAAGGTTGGAGGGAAGGAGTAAAGGAGGTTTTGTGGGCGAGGGCTTGGACTTCCAGCAAGCATGTGTGAGCGTGTTAGATAGAGTGAATGGAGACGAATGGTTTTGGGACATGACGATCTGTTGGAGTGTGAGCAGGGTAACATTGTGTGAAGGGATTCAGGGAAACCAGTTAATTGATTTAGTTGGACTTGAGTCCTGGAAATGGGAAGTACAATGCCTGCACTTTAAAGGAGGGTCTAAGATAGTGACAGCTGGGAGGGACTTTTCTCAGCTGTCGTATCTGAGCTCCTCTGCAAAGACAGTGATTATGTATGAGTGTGGTGAAAGTGTTGAATGATGATGAAAGTTTTTTCTTTTTGGGGATTTTCTTTCTTTTTGGGTCACCCTGCCTCGGTGGGAGACGGCCGACTTGTTGAAAAAAAAAAAAAAAAAAAAAAATTATATTTAATATTGTACCTATGTCAGTTATTAGTTTGTTCAATTATTTAGTTGTGTAAGTGTATTTGTGAACGTTTTTATGTGCGTAGATTAGTGTCGGTGTGTGAACCTTTGTGTTCCCTGTATGGTAACTGAAATTAATTGTTATCAGTTATCTTTTTCTTTGTTACTGATATTCTTTATTTTCATAGTACGCTAAGGTTCACAAGCGCGCACTCTCCTATACACTCAATTCTGTATTTCCACAAACACATCCTACACACACACACACAACACATACAGACGTATGAATAAAGCAACACACACACACAATCCTCTGTATCAAACATACACATGCATTTACTCAATAATGCATATAAATTCCTCTACTTTCAATATTACAAGTATATAAACACAAATACACACGCACCCACACTTCACACTTTTACGTCTACACTACACGCACAAATACACACATATGTATATATGTAAATCAAGTGTGCAAACACTGACACTCCTTCAGAAGCCAGTGACGTGTCAACCCAGACAACAACTGTAAGTTAATCAAATTGTCAAAGATTAACACAAGACTAATTATATTAATTGAACTCCATCACACAAAACTCTTAAGACTCACACAAGTATCTGGGTGTACAACTCACTAACACACTATACTGAGTTCCCACAGTATGTGTATATTGCCTCATCAAAGACTTCACACAATACACTGTAGAGATAAAAGACTAAGTCTTATAACACTAACAGTCTACAGTGTTAGACTACATAAGCAACCCTCGCCTTCAAACTGAGTTCTGACACTAAACATACTAAAGTAATAACGCCGGTTTAAATATATACATTATTTCATAAACTTTCCTTTAAGGAAATTGTTCTCAATGTAAACATATTTGTGCAAAATGTCTTTTTCAGGTGCATATTACAAGTGATGTTTCAAAAGATTACCTAATAGGTGAACAGAAGTGTGATTCTGTTTATAATCGTCAAATATTTGCGTACTGTTGAAACTAATGAAGTACTGTTGATGTAGAATAATAGTATATCTGAGTTTTAATTACATCTATTCGTTAGTAAACATTGCTCTTCGCAAGTCTAGCTTTTGTGTCACACTTTGTTTCTAATACACTTAACAACTGCCAGACACAGTAAATACAGCAATATGGACAGTAGATGTTTGTGTATTGTCTACTGAGTATTCCAGGAAATGTTATATCAGAACTGTGATTTACAAAGTGACGTGAAAGACAAAGTTTAAGTAACGAAGAACAGACAGAGACTACAAGGAAGGGGACGTATGGATCAACATAACATAAAAAAACATAAGAAGAAGTGCATTTTTGCAAAGTAATATAATTTTGTTGCAAGTTTTGCGAAGATACAGTACAGCAACATATAGTGCATAAAACAGCAGTATAGGAGACAAACATTGAGTCGAATTTGCCGGGTTGAAGGATAGGCTGATAAAATATTTTCTGTCAAAAGATGGAGACTACCATGATAGTCAGCTTTATTTCTGGAGACTACCATGATAGTCAGCTTTATTCCTGGAGACTACCATGATAGTCAGCTTTATTCCTGGAGACTACCATGATAGTCAGCTTTATTCCTGGAGACTACCATGATAGTCAGCTTTATTTCTGGAGACTACCATGATAGTCAGCTTTATTCCTGGAGACTACCATGGTAGTCAGCTTTATTCCTGGAGACTACCATGATAGTCAGCTTTATTCCTGGAGACTACCATGGTAGTCAGCTTTATTCCTGGAGACACTGTAGTCAGCTCTGGAATACCATGATAGTCAGCTTTATTCCTGGAGAACTGGTAGTCAGCTTTATTCCTGAGACTACTGATAGTCAGCTTTATTCCTGGAGACTACCATGGTAGTCAGCATTCCTGGAGACTACCATGATAGTCAGCTTTATTCCTGGAGACTACCATGATAGTCAGCATTCTGGAGACTCCAGTAGTCAGTTTATTCCTGGAGACTACCATGATAGTCAGCTTTATTCCTGGAGACTACCATGATAGTCAGCTTTGTTCCTGGAGACTACCGTAGTCAGCTTTATTCCTGGAGACTACCATGATAGTCAGCTTTATTCCTGGAGACTACCATGATAGTCAGCTTTATTCCTGGAGACTACCATGATAGTCAGCTTTATTCCTGGAGACTACCATGATAGTCATCTTTATTCCTGGAACTACCATGGTAGTCAGCTTATTCTGGAGACTACCATGATAGTCAGCTTTATTCCTGGAGACTACCATGATAGTCAGCTTTATTCCTGGAGTGATATTATTTTTGTGTGTTATGAATCGTGTTTTTGTATTAAAATCATATAGAGTAGATAAGTGTGGATGAAGTGAGAATGAATTCTGAGAATTAAGTGAATGTTTTGGGAATTTTGAGTCGACTTAATTGTTCTGGAAGACATGAATGACAATATGGGAGCAACTATTGTGGAAGGTGTCATAGGAAAATACAGCAACATAAAAGAACACTACGTCATCATACAAGAATGGTAACTTGAAAGAAAATTAAAGTGACAAGCAAGAACAGTTCAGTGACAAATAAAAAAAGCACCGTAAACCACAAGTGCAGTTACACAGAACAATACAGTAACACAAAACAACGATATTCAAACAGGTAAAAACAGTACGGCAACATACAAAAAGTACAGTAACATACAAGAACAGTACCGGAATATAACGAAACAATACAGTAACACATAAGTACAATAACATTTCAAAAATGCGGTTACACAGTAAAATGACAAACTAGTACAGTAATACATAAAATACAATACATTAACTCCGAGAACAATACAACAACACAAGAGAACTGTACCGTAAAACACAAGAACAATACAGTAACATAGAACAGAACAATAACATTCAAGTATCGTACAACAACATACAATAACAATAAAGTAAAACACTAGAACAGAAGGTTAACATACTAGTAAATAAAAGATCAGTGAACAAGACATTAAGAAGACCTGCCAGCCAAGTTATAATATAGATGTCAGAGAAGTTATAATATAGATGTCAGAGAAGTTATAATATAGATGTCAGAGAAGTTATAATATAGATGTCAGAGAAGTTATAATATAGATGTCAGAGAAGTCAAGATGTGAAAAAAGTGAGAGACGTATTTAATATTTTTTTTTTCTAGCAGCTCTTTACCTTTCGTAAGATAATTTGCAAGCGTCTACTTTGCTTTATTTAATACAAGTTGTGAAGGTTGTCGCCAATCTTCTCAGGAAAAGTATAATAGAAAAAGACAATAATAACAAGAAAAATAAACACTTTATTTTAATAGAATGAAATTTAAATAATAAATACGTAAATATGATTATAATAATCCTATCTTAAGAAAAATGAAAAATGAAAAACAAAAAATATATATATGATCCAAAGCTAGATATTTACAGCTGTGATGATCTTAACACAGAAGCAATGAATGTTAGACTCCGTGGTGGTGGTATTGTTGTTGTTGTTGCCTCGATGTTTTCCACAAATCCAACAGTTTTCCAACATCCACAATGTCACAAATGATGTCAGGGACTCAGTTGAAAGTTGCCCCCTGGTGAAGTACCGTTGCCTGAGGTTTCTAGTGTGTAAATGAGGTACTACTGGTGTAGTGAAGAATTGGTATAACTGTTTCTCACTTGGTGAGTACGCCCCCACTCAGCCTTGAATCCGATGACCCGAGCGGACACAGAGGACTGTGAAGGAAACCACAATAATTACTCACCACTCTAGTATTAATTTACATAGTAGGCATAAGGCCTTTAAAAGAAATGGCGAAACTGTAATAAATAACTCTACCACAAACCAAGGCAGGACATAGCAGAAGTTAATGTTGTTAAACAGGAGTAAAGCTCAAAAAAAATTTGAGTGAAGCTCTTGAACATAAAATAATGAAGATACGAGCAGCCGTGAAGTACTTACAGTGAGGTCGGGCGTGGTCAGTCAAGTGATTTCAACCTGTGGCCGGAGCCCAGCATTACACCTCTCACCGGGTGGAAAAGGGGGGGGTATAGCAGCAGCGAGACACTCACCCAACCTTAACCAGCAAACTACCATTCAACCATCACTCTATACCTTCACACTTTCATCACTCCTATCTATGGACTTTTCCCTCACACAAATGTTGATTTTTGCCTTCCATAATTAAGTAGTTCTAGAGGTGAACGTATTTACCATTTGTGGAAGAGCATGAAGTTGTTGTCACTGGGTCAGGTCAGGTTGTGTCTTAGTGACATGTTTTGGCATCAATCTGTCTCTCACTTCTATCAAATAACATCAGTACTGGAGGATACAAACGGCAGATCACTAAAGCAGATTAAAAACTGTAATTCACATTCATTGAACTGTGTGCCCACTTTATTAGGTAACCCTGAAGGAAGGCTTTAAAAAGATTGCATTAATTATTTTTAGGTATCATGTAAGGGGATCTTAAAGAAGTTGCCGGATTTTTTTCTTTATTTTTTCTTCTTCGTCCAACTGTTATAAATTATTTCTCTCATAACTCAAGAACGCCTCATCCAATCGGCTTCAAACTTTCAGTGTTTTTGTAAGATAACGAGAACCATATTCATGGACCAATTGTCATGTTAACGTATCCTATGACCAAATTTATTGAAATCATTAACATCATCCTGGAATGGCTGAAATATCTTTCAAATCACTGAGTGGCTAAGCTTCAAACCTTCACAAAAACTGCCACATAATTCGATAACGTTTGAAAGTGAAGTGTAAGTGTGTTGCCGCAGGTTTGACAGTTTATGTAAAAAGTTGTATGAAATTTTATTCTCCTAAAGCGACACACACACACACACACACACACACACACACACACACACACACACACA
>WNWK01026052.1:0-27843 GCA_009830355.1 Cherax destructor
ACTCGATTGACCTAAAAGAGTTTTGGAAAGATCACTTCACTATCCTCCATTGCATAAACCATACAGGGAAGGCTTGGGAGGAAGTGAGCTCCAGGACTTTGAACTCTGCTTGGAGAAAATTGTGGCCAGACTGTCCCCCAGAGAGGGATTTTGAAGGTTTTGGGGCTGAGCCACAGGACCCTGAGCCTGTTGTAGAACAAATTGTGGCACTGGGGAAGTCCATGGGGTTGGAGGTTAGTAGCGAGGATGTGGAAGAGTTGGTGGAGGACCACAATGAAGAGCTAACCACTGCAGATCTGCAAGAGCTTCATCTGCAACGGCAACAGACCACAGTTCAGGAAATCAGTTCAGAGGAGGAGGAAGAGAGATGGAAGACGTTGCCTTCTTCAAAGATTAAGGAGATTTGTGCCCAATGGACTAATGTACAAAGATTTATGAATGATTTTCACCCTAACAAAGCTGTTGCAGGCCGTGCTGGCAACATGTACAATGACAATGTGGTGTCCCATTTCAGGGACGTTTTAAAGAAACGCAGACACAGAGCTCAGTGGACAGATTTTTTGTGAGAGAGGGATCCAGTGACTCTCAAGCTGGTCCTAGTTGCATTAAAAGAAAAAGAAGGGAAGTAACCCCGGAAAAGAACTTGGTACCTGAAGTGTTAATGGAAGGGGATTCCCCTTCCAAACACAAGCAACTACTCTTTCCTCTCCCTTCCTTCCATCTTCCACATGTCAACAACTCTTTAATAAAGGTAAGTGTCAAGGGGACAGCAACCACCCAGGAGGTACTACCGTCCTGTCAAGTGAGTGTAAAATGAAAGCCTGTACAGTGGTCCCTCGGTTTTCGTGTTTAATCCGTTCCAGAGGGATCGACTAAAACTGAAATCAATGAAAACTGAAGCCATTTTCCCCATAAGAAATAATGTAAATTCAATTAATACGTTTCAGACACCCAGGAGTAAAAAAAAAATTTTTTAGAGATTAAATATAGATTTACATACAGAAAAGAATAACAAATAAATATATAGCACTAATAAAATGTATAAATGAACATTTAACATCACACTTACTTTTATTGGCGACTCTTGGTGTATGGAAGATGGAGAGAGGAGAGAGGGAGGCGAGTTTATTGTTGGGAGGCAGGACAAAATGCTTCAATTTGACACTAATATCAGCTCTACGGCTTATTTATCTATCACAATTCATCTAATATGACATAATAAACAATATAAATAACATAAAAACCTGATATACACTCTAGAATGAATAAAATATGTGTGTCATTACGAATGTGGTGGCGGGCATACTCGGTCCAGCTATGAAAACATCTTCCTATTCTTTCCTCCTTCAGACGCATTAGTATAAGAGAAAACGGAGTTTGTAATGCTAACTGCATTAGATCACTTCTTTCCAGTCGCTTCAAGGAGTGAACAGAAATCATTCCTGTCCAGGCTGGCTGGTAACAACAACAGCAGCAGCAACAACAACAACAACTGGTTTGTTGACAAAACTCCCGAAACTTCTACACTCATTCTCTCTCGTTTATTCATTTAATCTTGTTTACTCACCTCTCACTCTACATTAAGAGTGCCTCTTACCTCCACTGCCTTTCATCACCACTGCCTCTAACACTGCCTCAACGAACAAACAACCACCACTGCCTCTCATCACCACTGCCTCTCACCACCATTGCCTCTCATCACCACTGCCTCTCACCACCACTGCCTCTCACCACCACTGCCTCTCATCACCACTGCCTCTCACCACCACTGCCTCTCACCACCACTGCCTCTCACCACCACTGCCTCTCACCACCACTGCCTCTCACCACCACTGCCTCTCATCACCACTGTCTCTCACCACTTTGCTACGATTTCTTTCTTTAATTCTATGATGTTCCTCACTTTTTTTACCAAAGGACTGACACTAGGAGCTTTCTTTGGGCCCGTGGTGGCATATTTAGCAGTCACACACAATAATCAAGGGCCAGAAACAATGGATTGTTAAGAAATGTTTTGTATGAACTCGCAGGATAATGTTCACTCAACCAGAAACAATGCTACACTGCCTAAGAATGTGCGTGGGAGACGGGCTTGCGGGCTTTGTATGTGCGCTGGGCACTGGACAGGGTTCCGTACCATGAACGAAAACGGAGGGAATCACACGAAAACAGAGGTAAAATTTCCACGAAAAAACTGCACGAAAACGGAAACACAAGAAAACAGAGATACACGAAAATGGAGGGACCACTGTAATTGTTTTACATGATGGTAGGATTGCTGGTGTCTTTTTTCTGTCTCATAAACATGCAAGATTTCAGGTATGTCTTGTTACTTCTACTTACACTTAGGTCACACTACACATTCATGTACAAGCATATATATACACACCCCTCTGGGTTTTCTTCTATATTCTTACTAGTTCTTGTTCTTATTTCCTCTTATCTCCATGGGGAAGTGGAACAGAATTCTTCCTCTGTAAGCCATGCGTGTCGTAAGAGGCGACTAAAATGCCGGGAGCAAGGGGCTAGTAACCCCTTCTCCTGTATATATTACTAAATGTAAAAGGAGAAACTTTCGTTTTTCCTTTTGGACCACCCCGCTTCGGTGGGAAACGGCCGACATGTTGAAAGAAATAAAGAAGTGTCAAGGGCCCCAGAATCTGGAATTCATTACCAGTAAATACTAATAGTAGGTTGATAGACAGCAACCACCCAGGGAGGTACTACCGTCCTGCCAGGTGACTGTGAAACAGAAACCTGAAACTGTTTTACATGATGGTAGGATTGCTTGTGTCTTTTTTCTGTCTCATAAACACGCTGGATAACAGGTATATCTACCTACTTCTACTTACAAGTAGGTTACACTACACAGGCATGCACATGCATATATATACATACACACATCTATGTTTTTCTTCTTTTTCTTAATAGCTCTTGTTCTTCTTTATTTCCTCTATTGTCCATGGAGAAGTGGAAAAGAATTCTTCCTCCGTAAGCCATGCGTGTCGTATAAGGCACTAAAATGCCGGAGCAATGGGCTAGTAGCCCCCTTCTCCTGTACACATTTACTAAAAAACGAATAAGAAAAGCTTTATAAAACTGGGATGTTTGAATGTGTGTGGATGTAGTGCGGATGATAAGAAAGAGATGATTGCTGATGTTATGAATGAAAAGAAGTTGGATGTCCTGGCCCTAAGCGAAACAAAGCTGAAGGGGGTAGGCGAGTTTCAGTGGGGAGAAATAAATGGGATTAAGTCAGGAGTATCTGAGAGAGTTAGAGCTAAGGAAGGGGTAGCAATAATGTTGAAGGACCAGTTATGGAAGGAGAAGAGGGAATATAAATGTGTAAATTCAAGGATTATGTGGATTAAAATAAGGGTCGGATGCGAAAAGTGGGTTATAAAAAGCGTGTATGCACCTGGAGAAGAGAGGAGTGTAGAGGAGAGAGAGAGATTTTGGAAGATGTTAAGCGAATGTATAGGAACCTTTGAACCAAGTGAGAGAGTAATTGTAGTAGGAGACCTAAATGCTAAAGTAGGAGAAACATGTAGAGAGGGTGTGGTAGGTAAGTTTGGGGTGCCAGGTGTAAATGAAAATGGGAGCCCGTTGATTGAACTTTGTATAGAAAGGGGTTTAGTTATAGGTAATACATATTTTAAGAAAAAGAGGATAAATAAGTATACAAGATATGATGTAGGGCGTAATTACAGTAGTTTGTTGGACTATGTATTGGTAGATAAAAGACTGTTGAGTAGACTTCAGGATGTACATGTTTATAGAGGGGCCACAGATATATCAGATCACTTTTTAGTTGTAGCTAAAGTGGGAGTAAAAGGTAGATGGGATACAAGGAAAATAGAAGCAGTAAGTAAGAGAGAGGTGAAGGTTTATAAACTAAAAGAGGAGGCAGTTAGGGTAAGATATAAACAACTATTGGAGGATAGATGGGCTAGTGAGAGTGTAGGCAATGGGGTCGAAGACGTATGGAGTAGGGTAAAGAATGTAGTGTTAGAGTGTTCAGCAGAAGTTTGTGGTTACAGGAAAGTGGGTGCGGGAGGGAAGAAGAGCGATTGGTGGAAGGATGATGTAAAGAGAGTAGTAAGGGAGAAAAAGTTAGCATATGAGAGGTTTTTACAAAGTAGAAGGGATGCAAGGAGGGAAGAGTATATGAAGAAAAAAAGAGAGGTTAAGAGAGTGGTCAAGCAATGTAAAAAGAGAGCAAATGAGAGAATGGGTGAGATGTTATCAACAAATTTTGTTGAAAATAAGAAAAAGTTTTGGAGTGAGATTAATAAGTTGAGGAAGCCTAGGGAACAAATGGATTTGACAGTTAAAAATAGGAGAGGAGAGTTATTAAATGGAGAGTTAGAGGTATCGGGAAGATGAAGGGAATATTTTGAGGAGTTGTTAAATGTTGATGAAGACAGGGAAGCTGTGATTTCGTGTGTAGGGCAAGGAGGAATAACATCTTGTAGGAGTGTGGAAGAGCCAGTTGTGAGTGTGGGGGAAGTTCGTGAGGCAGTGGGTAGAATGAAAGGGGGTAAGGCAGCTGGGATTGATGGGATAAAGGTAGAAATGTTAAAATCAGGTGGAGATATAGTTTTGGAGTGGTTGGTGCTATTATTTAATACATGTATGGAAGAGGGTAAGGTACCTTGGGACTGGCAGAGAGCGTGTATTGTTCCTTTGTATAAAGGCAAAGGGGACAAAAGAGAGTGCAAAAATTATAGGGGAATAAGTCTATTGAGTATACCAGGTAAAGTGTATGGTAGAGTTATTATTGAAAGAATTAAGAGTAAGATGGAAAGCAGAATAGCAGATGAACAAGGTGGCTTTAGGAAAGGTAGGGGGTGTGTAGACCAAGTGTTTGCAGTAAAACATATAAGTGAACAGTATTTGGATAAGGGTAAAGAGGTTTTTGTGGCATTTATGGAGTTGGAAAAGGCGTATGATAGGGTGGATAGGGGGGCAATGTGGCAGATGTTGCAGGTGTATTGAATAGGAGGTAGGTTACTGAAAGCAGTGAAGAGCTTTTATGAGGATAGTGAGGCTCAGGTTAGAGTGTGTAGGAGAGAGGGAGATTATTTCTCAGTAAAAGTAGGCCTTAGACAGGGATGTGTGATGTCACCGTGGTTGTTCAATATATTTATAGATGGGGTTGTAAGAGAAGTGAATGCTAGGGTCTTGGCAAGAGGTGTGGGGTTAAAAGACAAAGAATCAAATACAAAGTGTGAGTTGTCACAGTTGCTTTTTGCTGATGACACTGTGCTTTTGGGAGATTCTGAAGAGAAGTTGCAGAGGTTGGTGGATGAATTTGGTAAGGTATGTAAAAGAAGAAAATTGAAAGTGAATATAGAAAAGAGTAAGGTGATGAGGATAACAAAAAGATTAGGTGACGAAAGATTGGATAACTGATTGGAGGGAGAGAGTATGGAGGAGGTGAATGTATTCAGATATTTGGGAGTGGACATGTCAGCAGATGGGTCTATGAAGGATGAGGTGAATCATAGAATTGATGAGGGGAAAAGGGTGAGTGGTGCACTTCGGAGTCTGTGGAGACAAAGAACTTTGTCCATGGAAGTTAAGAGGGCAATGTATGAGAGTATAGTTATACCAACACTCTTATATGGGTGTGAAGCATGGGTGATGAATGTCGCAACGAGGAGAAGGCTGGAGGCAGTGGAGATGTCATGTCTGAGGTCAATGTGTGGTGTGAATATAATGCAGAGAATTCGGAGTTTGGAAATTAGGAGGTGTGGGATTACCAAAACTATTATCCAGAGGGCTGAGGATGGGTTGTTGAGGTGGTTCGAACATGTAGAGAGAATGGAACGAAACAGAATGACCTCGAGAGTGTATAAATCTGTAGTGGAGGGAAGGCGGGGTAGGGGTCAGCCTAGGAAAGGTTGGAGGGAGGGGGTAAAAGAGGTTTTGTGTGCGAGGGGCTTGGATTTCCAGCAAGCATGCGTGTGCGTATTTGATAGGAGTGAATGGAGACAAATGGTTTTTAATACTTGACGTGCTGTTGGAGTGTGAGCAAAGTAACATTTATGAAGGGATTCAGGGAAACCGGCAGGCCGGACTTGAGTCCTGGAGATGGGAAGTACAGTGTCTGCACTCTGAAGGAGGGGTGTTAATGTTGCAGTTTTATAACTGTAGTGTAAAGCACCCCTCTGGCAAGACAGTGATGGAGTGAATGATGATGAAAGTTTTTCTTTTTCGAGCCACCCTGCCTTGGTGGGAATCGGCTGATGTGTAAATAAAAAAAATAAAAATAAATACTAAAATAACCTTGTCTGAAAATCATTTTAAGACTCTTCTCAAAAACCACCTACTCACCCTAAATTAAATACTCATAATGTAAATTACTTTCAAAAATGCTCAATGTTATTTTCCTATAAGATAATTTCAATTTTTACTATTATGTTACCATCCTACTAAACACTTGTAACAATGTAATATCATCCTATTGTAATTTGAGCAATGTAATATCATCATATTGTAATTTTGAACAATCTAATATTTAAATATAACAAACTCAATCAATTTCTCTAATATTATGTACATAGTCTATAAGGCATTGGATTAAGCTGCCCTTAATGCCATGGCATGTTAGTGGCTCTCCTTGCACTTCAGTTTATGATTGTAATTACACAATCTATGTAAACTTGCAATGAAATAAAAATTCTATTCTATTCTATATGAGATGCAGTGGACACTCGCTATTCGAACACTCCAAACTCGCCCTTTTATGTAAGTTTATTATTGTAAGTGCTTTTATAAGTGTATTTTTGGGGTCTGAAATGGACTAATCTAATTTACATCATTCCTAATGGGAATAAATTCGTTTGGTAACAGCACTTGAACAGCATTCTGGAATGAAGAATGTTCGAATAGCGAGCATCCACTATATATATATCATTCTTTTCTGTGTAATTTAATGTGGAAACAATATTTATTTTAATACTACTTTTGGGTGTCTGGAAAGGATTAATTGAATTTCCATTATTTCTTATGGGGAAAATAGATTCAGATTAAGTAATATTCGGTTTATGTAGCGCCCTCTGGAACAGATTAATTACGTAATCCGGGGGTCCACTGTACTCAATTGATAGAATAGAAGAAATACTAGAGAAATAGCTATGAATTTGGTTGACTGGAACAATGGAATTGGCCAAAAATAGGGTGCAAAGTGGGCAAAATCGCCGATGTGTAAATGCATTGCCGAAGCTGCTAAATTTGCAAGAGTGTAATTCCATAAGCTTTACATCAAATTTTGTACTTTTGGTTTCATTACTTTCAGAAAAAGATTCTCTACCATTTCATAAGAAAAAATAACTTTTTTTTTTTTTTAACCCTTTGAGGGTCCAGAACCCCAATCTAAAAATTCCCCACAGGGTCCAAGAATTTTCAGAATTTTTTTTTATTATTTTTTCTTATGAAATGGTACTCTTTTTCTGAAGGTAATAAAAAAAAGTACGAAATTTGATCAAAAATTGACGAAATTACACTGCGAATTTTGCTGTGTCAGCAATATTTACGCATTGGCGATTTTGTCCACTTTGACTCCTATTCTCGGCTAATTACATTGTTCCAGTAGACTAAATTCTTATCTATTTTGCTAGTATGTTTTCCATTTTATCTATTGAGCACAAAAATCACCCAATCAACTTCAGTGAACCCCCGAGTATCGGCCGTAATCCGTTCCATAAGCTAGGCCTTAACTCGAACTGGCCGAAAGTCGAACCATTATTTCCCATAAGAAATAATGTAAATACAATTAATCCGTTCCAGACACCCAAAAATATTCACAAAAAAATTAATTTTTTAAAGGGTAACTATAGTTTTACATACACAAAACACATAATAACAACACATATTAAATTTGTAAATTTACATTTAAAATAACATTTACTTACCTTTATTGAAGACTTGCTGGCATCTGGAAGATAGGGAGGAGGAGTGAGAGAGGGCTTAGTGTTTGGAAGGGGAATCCCTCTCCATAAGGACTTCAGGTATCAAAGCCCTATCTGGGGTTACTTCCCTTCATGGTCTTTTAATGCCACTACGTTTCCTAAATCTATCAAACCAGCCTTTGCTGGCCTTAAAATCACTCACATCAGCACTGGTTCCAGGCATTTTCTTGACAAGATCTGCATGCAACTGCCTTGCCTTTTCACAAATAATCGCCATGGAAACACTATCACCCGCTATCTGTTTTTCGTTGATCCACACCACCAACAACTTCTCAACCTCATCCACTGTTTTTGACCTATTTTTGGCAAACATGTTAACACCTTTCGCAACATTAGCTTCCTTGATTTCTTTTCTCTTTGCCAGGATAGAGGTGATAGTAGATTTGTTTTTGTTGTACAGTGGACCCCCGGTTTTCATGATTTTTTCATTCCATAATGCTGTTCAAGTGCCATTACTAAATGAATTTATTCCCATAAGGAATAATGTAAAGTAGACTAGTCCTTTTAGACCCCCAAAAATACACTTACAAAAGCATTTAAAAAAATACACTTACATAAAAGGGCGAGTTTGGAGCAGGACGAACACTGGGGGTCCACTGTACATCCTGGCAAGCTTCCCCACACGTACGCCACTCTCATATTTTCTACTATCTCCTTCTTCAGTTCGATGGTGTTCCTCACTTTCTTTACCACAGGGGTGCCTCTAGGAAGCTTCTTTGGACCCATGGTGACTTATATTTCACAGTGACAATCAATAAACACAATAAAATTATTGTGAAATGTTTGAATGAGCACGCTGGGTAATGTTCACTCAATGGTAAACAAAGCAAGACTGGCTCACGACGCCAGTGCGGGGAGGCACACAAGCGCGGGCAGGCGGACAGGTCTGGTACGGGGGCCGATAGTCGGGGGAAATGGTCAATAGTCGGGCAAAAATTGGGCCGGAAAAAGCGATCGAAACTCGAGTCGGCCGATAGTCGGGGGTCCACTGTATTTCAATTACCCAAAAAAGTGATCGGAAATTGGTAATTTGGTCAATTTCACACATACAGTGGACCCCCGGTGTTCGTGATTTATTCGTAAGAGAATGCTGTTCAAGTGCCGTTACCAAACGAATTTGTTCCCATAAGTACTTTTAGACCCCCAAATATACACTTATAAAAGCACTTACATAATTGTTCGAGTTTGGAGCATCACGAACACCAGGGGTCCCCTTTAGTTCAAAATATTTCAATTTCAATATATGGTTCAGAATAAACAATGCAGGTATTCCTGGCACTAAAATAACATTTCCTCTGTTTATTAGTTATGTTTCCAGGCTTTACACATGAATTCCATTTTTATTTTTTATTCACATAAAGAATTTTATTCACACCAAAAAATAGAAGATTTACTGTTATGCAATACTGTAATATTTGTATAAATATATCAGCGCTTTCATGAACGTACATTAAACCCACCTGCTGACTGGAATTGGAGACGTGATGTGATTTGTTTACTCTTGAACATTGGCAAAGATCGAACATTTCCACTACTTTGAGCTCAATTTCAAGCTATTTTCAGTGCTAAAATAAATCAAAATCATCTATATTTTTGTAGTATATCCTCCATTCTATCAAATGAGACCAAGAAACAGCAAATACAACCATAAAAACCATACAAAAATACACCGCAAATTCGCTGTTTTAATCCAAAAAGTTGCAGTTTTTTCTCTATGCAGTTCGTGCTGCAGGATTTGTTTTATATGGTGCACACTTACCACATAAATGCATTCTATCATATCTAGGCCCAAATTTACTGCTCACAGCTTATCTGAGGGAGCTGAGCTCATGACGAAGTACTACGGCTTGGACCCTAGCTTCTAAGCCGTAGAACTACAGGACAGACCCTCAGAGGGTTAAATTTTACGACCCTGAGAGCAAGTTTGAGAGCTGAAAGGGTTAAAATTACTATTTTAACCCTTTCAGTGTCCAGAGGCCAAATTTCAAAGTGTGCACCAGGGTCCAAGAATTTAAAAAAAAAATTATTTTTTCCTATGAAATGGTAGAGAATCTTTTTCTGAAGGTAATAAAACGAGAAGTATGAAATTTGATGAAAATTTGACTAAATTATGCTCTCAAATTTTGATACGTCAGCAATATTTACGCATCTGCGATTTTGCCGACTTTGACTCCTATTTTAGGCCAATTACATTATTCCAGTCGACCAAATTCTTAGCTATTTCATTAGTATTACTTATATTCTATCGATTGAGCACAAGAAATCGCCCAGTCAACTGTTTCAACTACAAAATAAAGTGATCGGAAATTGGTAATTTAGCCAATTTAACACAAAGTTCAAAATATTCCAATTTCAAAATAGGGTGCAGAATAAACAATGCAGGCATTCCTGGCACTAAACTAACATTTCCTCTGTTCATTAGTTACCTTTTCAGTCTTTACAAATGAATTCCATTTAGATTTTTTATTCACTTAATGAATTTTTATTCAAACCAAAAAATGGAAGATTTACTGTTATGCAATATTGTAATAATTGTATAAATAATATCACCACATTTGTGAACGTATATTAGACCCACCAGCTGGCGCGTATTAGACATGTGAGGTCATTTGTTTACTCTTGAACATTGGCAAAAATTTAACATTTCCGCTACTTTGAGCTCAGTTTCAAGCCATTTCCAGTACTAAAACCAATCCAAATCATCTCTATTTCTGTAATATATCTTCCATTCTATCAAATGAGATCAAGAAATCGCAAATACAGCTATAAGAAGCATACAAAAAAACACTGCAAAGTCGCTGTTTTAATAAAAAATTACGGTCTCAGTTTTTTCTCTCATTATGCACTATATGCTGCAGGATTTGTTTTATATGGTGCACACTTACTACATAGAGGTATTCTCTCATATCTAGGCCCAAATTTACCGCTCACAGCTTATCTCGAGTGAGCTGAGCTCATGGCGTAGAACTACGGTTTGGACCCTCAACTCAAAGCCGTAGAACTACGGCACGGACCCTGAAAGGGTTAAACCAAACACATGGTCAGAGGTTTTATATTTCCCATCAGGCAGCACATGGGGCAGGATTTGTTTGTATACGTACTGTGTACACTCATCTACATAAATGATCCTGGTATCAACGAAAATTTCTGTACGAGATAGTGAATGGGTTAAATCTTGCTTAACCCTTTCAGGGTCCATACCGTAGATCTACACATTGTCCACAGGGTCCAAGAATTTTCAATTTTTTTTTTCTTATGAAATGGTTGAGAATCTTTTTCTAAAGGTAATAATACAAAAAGTACGAAATTTGGTGGAAAACTGATGAAATTACACTCGCAAATTTGACTGTCAGTAATATTTACATTTCGGCAATTTTGCCTTCTTTGACCCCTATTTTAGGCCAATTACATTATTCCAGTTGACCAGATTCTTAGCTATTTCGTTAGTATTACTTCTATTTTATTGATTGAGCACAAGAAACTGCCCAATCAACTTTTTCAAGTAGCCAATAAAGTGATCAGAAATTGGTAATTTGCCAATTTCACACAAAGTTCAAAATATTCCAATTTCAAAACAGCGTCCAGAATAAACAATGCAGGCATTCCTGGCACTAAAATAACATTTCCTCTGTTTATTAGTTGTTTCCAGGCTTTACACTTAATTCCATTTTTATTTTTTATTTACATAAAGAATTTTTATTCACACCAAAAAGTAGATGAATTACTTTTATGCAATATTGTAATAATTGTATAAACACTATCAGTGCATTTGTAAACGTATATTAGACCCACCAGTTGATGTGTATTGGTCGCGTGATGTGATTTGTTTACTCCTGAAAATCAGCAAAAATCAAACATTTCTGCTACTTTGAGCTCAATTAGAAGCTATTTTCAGTACTAAAACCAATCAAAGTCATCTCTATTTCTGTAATATATCTTCCATTCTATCAAATGAGACCAAGAAACCGTGAATACAACTGTAAAAACCACATGAAAATACACCACAAAGTTGCTGTTTTAATAAAAAAAAACAGTCGCAGTTTTTTTTTTTTTTTCATTATGCACTGTGTGCTTCAGGATTTATTTTATATGGTGCACACTTACCACATAGATGCATTCTCTCATATCTAGGCCCAAATTTACCGATCACAGCTTATCTGAGTGAGCTGAGCTCATGGCTTAGATCTACGGTTTGGACCCTGTGGGCAATGCGTAGATCTATAGCTTGGACCCTCAACGGGTTAAAGGTTATATCTACTAACTGTGTCAATTCTCATGCTTTGATTTTGCTACATCATTTCAACAACTTTACAAAATGCTTGTCATTGAACTGATATAATTTACAAGTGTGTATTTGTAATTGAGCAATTCATCATTTGCAACCTGTCCCATTGTACTTATGGTTGTAGTAAACTTCTCAAGCTGTTCTGATGCTCAGTGACATTAATTATACACTAGTTTTAGATTTAAGTACAGGTGCTCCTCGACTCATGATATTTCAACTTTTCGATTGTGCAAAAGCAATTAGTTATAGTAATTACTTGTTTATTTACTTATTCAATGACAGTAGTTATTTATTTAGTACTGTGGTACCTTGACTTACGAGTTTAATTCATTCCGTGACTGAGCTCGTAACTCAATTTGCTTGTATATCAAATAAATTTTCTTCATTGAAATTAATTGAAATGCCATTAATCCGTTCCACCGCCCAAAAACCCACCCCAGGGGCAGGAGAAAATACTTCAATATAATGCTAATAACAACTCTATGGCTTATCTATCTATCAGAATTGATCTAATATGGCATAATAAACACTATAAGTAACATAGAAACGTGATACGTATATATTCTATAATGAATAAAATAGGCCATAGTATGGCGAGTGTCCAGTACCAGTCCGAGTATATAAAATCATTACTGCTCCTTCCTATAACATGTTCTTTGGTCCTGGGTAAGAAAAAACAGAGTTTTTGAGAGACTAACTGCACTAGATCACTAGTGCAGTGATATACGTGTGAATATCTCGGAAATAAGTTATTGACTTATTTCATGAAGCCCACCATTTATTATTGAAGTAAATGCAATAATATTGACAGGAATCATAAAAAAATTATTGTTCTGCAATTGGCTTGTGGATTATTGTATAAAGTGCGAGGTACACGGGCTGCGTGTTCTGTGGCCACGGCCTGGCTGGGCCACGCGCCTTGCGAGGGAGAGAGGAGTTAGGCCTTGTTGTCTGAGTGATGTCTGGGCACCAAGTAAGAGGGGGCCAAGGCGGGTCCTGGTTGACGTGGGTACGCCTACCAGGCTTGCCCACTGGCGGAAACTATGGAAACTAGCATGGCACAAAATATGAACTCAGCTGGCAGACAGCATGGGCTGTCTATGCAAACAGTACAGGCTGTCTACACTTTGACATTAGTTTTTCGCTCAATTGTGTGGTTGGAATTTGTTTTTCTCACGTTTTCCATATCGGAAAACGTGAGAATATTTTGGGATTTGTGTGGGAGTAAAGGGCAAGATATTTTGCAAATGTCAAAAACTTAGCAACTTATTTTTTTGTAGAATAACAAAAGATTACACGATTACCTCCAGTAAAAGCATCACACTAGCATTGCTTTATAAGTACCAAGTCCCAAAACCACCTTTCGTTGTGCCATTTACGCCGGGGTTCTTGCCAAATGTCATTTTCAGTAAATTTTTCTTTTTCAGTAAATATTTTTTTTCACTCGTAACTCGCATTTTGGCTTGCAACTCAAAGCAAAATATCGACCGAGCAACGGCTCGTAACTCGGAAAACTCGTAAGTTGGGGCACTCGTAAATCAGGGTACCACTGTATATCATATATCAGACTTACGACATTTTCTGCTTACAATGGGTTCGTCAGAACATAACCCCATCGTAAGTAAAGGAGCACTTGTAGTCTGTAAGCCTTCTCAGAAATACATTGCATAATTAGTGATTTTCTGAGCCGTATATTATCATATTATACCTATACATATTATAATAAGATCAAAATCTAAAATACAATCATTTGGAATGTAGAACTTCTGAAACTTCTTTGTATAGATTATAGGAAATAAAATACTAATTTCAATATTTTTAATATGTCCATTGGCACTTTTGGATGCCTGACAGCAATCATTTGCCCTCCCTACCTATAGTGGGACCTTTGGATTCCTGACAGCAATCATTTGCCCTCCCTACCTATAGTGGAACCTTTGGATGCCTGACAGCAATCATTTGCCCCTCCTCCCTAACTATAGTGGGACCTTTGGATACCTGACAGCAATCATTTGCCCCCTTCCCCAACTATAGTGGGACCTTTGGATGCCTGACAATCACTGCTCGTCCCCTAATTAAATGTCCAGTGGCACTTCTGAATGCCTGATTAATCATCTGCTCCTCTTTCCCAGGAGCCCACTGGATCTGTGCTTCCCTTCCTTGAATTGAACCTGAATGCCTCCCATTTCCCCTAGGTGCTCTATGACCCCTATGGGTTTAATGCTTCTCCGAGAATGCAATAATATTGCTTTCCCCAGCTATACATCCAGTAACAATATTGAGTGCCTGTCAGCAGTCAGCTGATCTCCCCAACTATACATCCAGCAGCACTATTGAATGCCTGTCAGCAGTCAGCTGATCTCCCCAACTATACGTCCAGTGGCATTTGAATGCCTGTCAACAGTCAGCTGATCTCCCAACTATACGTCCAGTGGCACTATTGAATGCCTCACTGCATCATTGCTGCCTCCTGTCACAAGCCCAAACCAAACTCTCGTTCCCCCTTATCATAGGTCCAAATGCATCTCCGAATGCCTGAATGCAGTCTAATCCTCCTTCATTTCTTTTCTAATCCTCATTCCCTCTTCAACCCTTGTTCCCTCTCAAACCCTCGTTCCCTCTCAAACCCTTGTTCCCATCTAACCCTTGTTCCCTCTCAAACCCTTGTTCCCATCTAACCCTCGTTCCCCTCTAACCCTCATTCCCTCTCAACCCTTGTTCCCTCTCAAACCCTCGTTCCTTCTCTAACCCTTGTTCCCTTTCTAACCCATGTTTCCCCTCTAACCCTCATTCCCTGTCTAACCCTCATTCCCTATCTAACCCTTGTTCCCTCTCTTAACTCTCGTTCCCCCTCTAATCCTCCTCTCTCTTTCCCATCCCATCTGTCCTTCCTTCCCTTCTACCTCTTTCCCTTTTTTCCACCTTCCCTCATCCCTCTCCTCCTTTCCTCTCCACCTTCCTCTGTCCCTCTTTCTTTCTCCCTTCTATTCCTCTGCCTTCTTGCTTCTCTCTCTCTCTCTCTCTCTCTCTCTCCTTCCTTTTCTCTCCTTTTCATCTCTATTTTTTTCCCCTTCTCTCTCCCTCCTTGCTACCTTTTCTCTCTTCATTCCTTTTCTCCCTCCCTTCCATTAACATATTACCAGAATCCACATTTTTAATTTATTTTTATATAAAAATATTGGCCTACCCAGCATGCACCAAATACCATACATGTATAGTGAGCCTATAAAGTTAAATGCCGTCATGGTCCTTGATCTCGTGATAGCACTGTAAAGTCAACCCGTGAAGGATCCACAGTTGCAAGACACTGAAACTTGTGAAGGTGAATTCTTCAGTAAAACAACAACAACAGTTAACCAATGAGGTTGTAGGAAATATGGAGGTTTTACTGTACAGTGTTTTTTTTATTATTATATTCTTCTTGAAAGATACTGTATTTATATCTTTCATAATTAATACAATTATCCCTTTATTAATAAAAGTAAAAGGATAAATGTATAGTACTCTTGAAGTGAAATTTGTATTTTCTTTGCAAACTCAAGTTGAATTTCACAGTGCAATAATGTCTTTTTTTAAATAAAACGGAACACTTCAGCAAGCAAAGTTAATTTTTCTTTATTTGTACGTCGTGTTTGATTGCAGGGAATGACGGTGGATAACAGCAGCACAACGGTGGACACACACCTAGCCAACTCTGGATTAAATCTTTTTGGACAGCCTTTGTCTCCCAGTGGCTCCCACCCAGCTAGTCCGGTAAGTAAGAGTATGCTGGTATGCAGTGCCTCTAATCATTGCTTAGTAGCATACCTCATTTATTTTAACCATAACACTCTGGATTGACTTGGGGCATCGATCACAACCTTCCTTAGACTTTAGACCTCGACACATCTTGAATGTCATACTCATAGTGATGTAGCCCTATTGTTCTGCTCTATTATGCAACATTGTTGTTTATTATCAAATGATTTATGTGTAAATAAGCTCTCTTATAAAGCTCCTCTGTATTGTATAATTTTTTGTAAATGCGATTCATGAAGTCCAGTACGTACATCCAGAATTGAATAGCACGTGGAAAGGTCTTCACAGTACGTATTATTCAATTTTGGATGCACTTCTTCATTTACATTTGAAATAATTGCACTGCATAAAAGCTTTATAAGAGGGCTCACTATATATACAGAGAACTTAAGAAATGCATGAATTCATCATTAATTCCTAATTTTGCTGAACAGCATCACAGTTTTTATGATACTTTTGAAATTCAGATCTATTCATGCTAGATTACAGAAAATTTACCAGTGACTTGGTAATTCATCTTTTAATATAGTACAGTATGACATAAATTGTAATTTCTTTATTATAATATCCATTGAGACATAACAAAGGTAAGAACACACTTTGTTGTTTACTCTGTGGTCCCTAATTGTTGCGCTTACCTGTCTGGATGTAGTGCACCTGAGTCCTGCTAGACGAAGAGCAACTCACTTCAACATCTCTCAAGCCATAAGAAAATGGAAGCCTTTAGAATACGCTTAAATGAAGATTAAAGTGTCATCCATACCAATGTAACTGGCTTGATAGATCACAGTTGTGTATAATAGACCCATAAAGGAAACCATGCATCATGACCCATTAAACCATTTTAAGTAGCTGATTAACATTTTGCAGTAGTATAGTGCATTATATTGTATTGCTTTTTTCTTTAATATTTTGGTATAGTTTTTAAAAGGGAAATTCCTATTGCTTACTGTTATCATTTATTTGTTGTTCAATTTGTTTTCATTTAAACTCTTGGCAGAAAACCAAAGGTGGCCAAGTTACAAGGAATGCTCTTGTTTTTTAAATCATTAAGTTTGCAGATACATCCTTTGATTTGTAAATTTACCTAATATTCCAGTGAAAAATATAGTTTGTTAGTCATTTATAATTATACATTGACTCTCCATTATAGTGATTGTATGAGGCTGTCATTTGTAACAATAAACTTATGGCTCAAAGGATGTCAGTATTTTCACATGGATTAGGTTATTTATTTGCTGACATTAAGTAAAGATATGCTTATTTTCAGTATACATTTTTTAAAGACAAAAACAAGATCATAAAATCAATCTGATGCTCTGAGTGTGAGCTGCCATCACAGGCTTCATTCTCATGCCACATAAGATTTAATTAGTCTTTTAATAACACTGCTGTTTATCATTTTAAATTTTCATGCCTTGTAAATCTTTAGAGATATTAATAGGATGGCAGCTGGCAGGCAGCATAGATCAGCATGGTTGCATGAGTAGAAATGTAATGCTTGTGATGGATGTATTGTTACAGAACCACCTCTCCTTCATGGATTATAGAAATCCTGTTAGTCCTCAGCTCAGTCCAAGAAGCTCACCTGGACCTTGTCATACTCTTCATGTAAGTAGAATACCAGTTATATTATTGAGCTCTTTCAGTTAAGAGATACATAAATCACATTGTTATATAGGAATGGAGTAATAGTAGTACAACAGGCCTTTTGACCCATACTTGGCAGGTTCATTGATTTTGTCTACATTGTTATATAAGAGTGGTGTACAGGTTGACCATCACTAATCTGGCATCATCGGGACCTTTAGGCTTCCGGATTAGTGATTTTGCCAGATTACAGAGTGATTAGGTTAGAATACACTTAACCCAATGGCGATATTTATGCATTAGCGATTTCACCCACTTTATGCCTTATTTTTTGGCCCATTCCATTGTACCCATTCCAGTCTACCAAACTCATAGCTATTTCACTAGTATTCCTTCTATTCTGTTGATTGAGTACAAGAAACCACCCATTTACCTATTTAAACTACCCAATAAAATGGTCAGAAATTGGTAATTTGGTCAATTTCACACACATTTCAAGAGATGCCAATTTCAAAATAGGGTCCAGAATAAACAATGCATATTCCTGGCACTAAAATAACATTTTCTCTGTTCATTAGTCATGTCTCCAGGCCCCTCTTATATTACTCTTGCTTTCCATTTTGAATTTTTATTCACACAAAAAATAGAAAATTTACTGTTATGCAGACTACTGCATTATTGTAATAATTGTATAAATAATGTAAACCCATTCATGACCTCATATTATATTGGCCATTTGGACACGAATTGGACAATGATATCATTTGTTTACTCTTGATCATCAGCAAAAATTGAACATTTTTGCTAATTTAAACTCAATTTCAAGGTAGTTTCCGTTGTGAAACCAATCAAAATCATATCTATTTCTGTAATATATATCTTCCATTCTATCAAATGAGACCAAGAAAAACGAGAATACAACAATAAAAACCATACGAAAATACACCACAAAGTCACTGTTTTACACCAAACCACGATCATTTTTTTCTCATTATGCACTGAGTGCTGCAGGATTTTTTTTTTCTCATTTATAGGCCATAATTAACAGGTCACAGCTTATCTAAGTGAGCTGAGTTTATGGCAATCGACAGTGGCTTCAAAGCCACCTTCTTATCTTTTGTGGACAATGTACGGTGTATGTGCTTTACACAACGAGAAGCGTTTCTTTTATTCGTTGGATCCATGGCTAGGGCTAAAAGTGAGCAGGTTATAACAATAAATGGAGAAAAAGGAAATGGAATGACTTGTGCAGAAAGTAGTACCACCAAACAGTAGTGGCAGGTTGGTATGTCGACCCCGGAAATTTTAAATTATGCTAGCCAAATTTAGTACCGGATTACTGGTGGAACCGGATTACTGATTGCCAGATTAATGATGGCCAACCTGTAATAGTACAGCAGGCCTTCTGACCCATACTTGGCAGGTTCATTGATTTTGTCTACCCTGTTACATTTACTTATTCTTTTTCTCCATGTACAGTAGTTAAATTTTCTTAAAGAAGGACAGGTAAATATTAACTTCTTCAGTACTGTCATACTCTTCATATTCTTGGGTGTATACAAGATAATATTCAGAAGATTTTATGCACAATATGCTTAGTTGGTGCAGTGGCAGTCATATGTGATTGAGGCTCCATTTACAGTACAATAATCCTTGTACAATTTGTTACCTTTATGTCGTTGGTGAAATTTGCATTTCAAGCTCTTCATTGTGTGTTATCAATTTTGCTATTAATGAAATTTTTTTCTTCTTTAACCCTTCATCTAACTCAAAATAATTTTGAAGTAAACCTTTCCATTCTCTTTTTGCCATCCCCCCCCCCACTCCTTCCTCTATGCTAAGTTATGTTAATGCAGTAACTATGTTTAAGCTGTGCCTAGGGTTATGGGCCTTTTCTCTAAGAGGGGTTGTGCCACTGCCCACTGAGTGTTTGTCTGATAAAGAACCCAGCATCTCTTCAGGCATGAATGGTGGACATATTTCCCCTTACTTCTAAATTTGCTAACACATATGGTAAATGACAGAATGAATTATGGATAAGGACTGGAATGTTAATAGTGACTTCCAGTAGTTTTACTTACTGCATGATTAAGATGGTGAATTTGTCACGACAATTGCAGGAAGTGGAACAGAATTCTTCCTCCGTAAGCCATGCGTATTGTAAGAGGCAACTAAAATGCTGGGAGAAAGGGGCTAGTAACCCCTTCTCCTGTATACATTACTAAATTTAAAAAGAGAAACTTTCGTTTTTCTTTTTGGGTCACCCTGCCTTGGTGGGATATGGTTGATAATGATAGTGCAAATTTTATCATTAATAATAGTGTGTGTTTAAGGCACTGAATAACCAAATGATCACAGTGCTTTGTAAATAAAACAGAAACAATTCTCTATTTGATATTTCCTCATGAAATATCTCTTCAAGCTAAATAACTCTCTTGAGTGTATAGTATTTCTCTAACTGTTATCATTTCAGTTGTGTTATCTCTGTATGTGATAGTCATTGTTCTTTGATTCCTAGTTTTCCTGTTACTCAAATGAAGGGAGATACTTGTTCAGATTGTAGTCCAAGTATAAGTCATGTATTGGGTGATTACAAATGATCTTCCCAATTTTAAATACTCTTCATGAAAAACTAATAATTCTAGGGAGAAAGTTAAACTGTGTAAGCAAAGAAGGAGAGGGAAGGTCTCTAAAGACTTGGCAAAGAGCTTCTGCATTTTCACCAGTTCATGATTCACTTTTTTGTGACTTATTTCCATCTTTTGCTCTAAATCTCACCAGCTTTCATGCCAGTGTGATATTTTTATCATTTCAGTTTCGAATGTTTAATTATAAAAATATTTTTTTCCCTATTTATTTATTACCAAATGCATTTATAATGTGTGGGTGGTGCATTGAGGCATCTATGGAGACAAAGAACATTATCCACAGGTGCATAAAGGGTAATGTATGAGAGTATAGTGGTACCAACACTCTTATATGGGTGTAAAGGATGGGTTGTGAATGTTGCAGTGAGGAGGCAGTGGAGATGTTGTGTCTGAGAGCAATGTGTGGTGTAAATATTATGCAGAGAATTTGTAGCTTGGAGATTAGGAGGAGGTACAGTGTTATTAAAAGTATTATCCAGAGGGCTGAAGAGGAGTTGTAGGGATGGTTTGGATGGAACAAAATAGGATGACTTAGAGGATGTATTAATTTGTAGTGTAGGGAAGGCGGGGTAGGGGTTGACCTAGGAAGGGTTGGAGGGAGGGGGTAAAGGAGGTTGTGTGCGAAGGGTTGGACATCAGTAGGCATGTGTGAGTGTGTTAAGATAGGAGTGGAGGTAAATGTTTACTGGGACTTGACAAGCTGTTGGAGTGGTTGCAAGGTAACATTTGAGAAAGGATTCAGGGAAACCAGTTAGCTGGACTTGAGTCCTAATGGTGAGAAGTGCAATGCTTGCACTCTGAAGGAGTGAATGATGGTGAAAGTGTTTCTTCTTTTTTGGGGTTACCTTACCTCAGTGGGAGACAGCCAGTATGTTAAAAAACTAGAGCCCACATTTGTTTGGTATAGATATAATAGTCAAAAGCCATAAGTGATGAAAAATACGTCCTTGAAACACAGTATCTGGGCACACGCTGAGCTGTGGTGGGATGAGTTGACCGGACACACGCTGCTCACCCTTCTCACACTCACTTCATCACTACATTTTAGACCTTTTCATCATGCTGTCTTGTCTCTGGATATTAACCATTGACCAAAAAATGGATTGCTAGTAATGCTGAAGATGCTAGAAAAGGTATAAGGGAAAAAGTCTGGGTGTTTTTAAAATAAAAATGAGAAAGTTATGTGGTTAAGCTGTAATAGAGATGTTGTATTAGCTATGTCCACTTTCTCTGGAAGACACCTGTCCAGTTTTTATACAAGGAATAAATAGGAACTGCATCAAAGACACTTCCTTTAAGTGTTACTTACGTAAATATATTAATAGGTATGCTAATTTATTTGTTTTGGGTACCTATAACCCAATTTGTTTTTTCCAATGGTCTTGATGGCACACAGATGCTATGGGCACAAGAAAGTACATTATATAAAATTAGCTTTGGATAAACCATTTAAAGTCAAACATTGTACATATGTTTGGGTGTCTAAACCTTAGTAAATGCAACTGTACCTAGTGAAGTAACATGAACTCTCTCCAGAGATTTCTAAATGGACAAGAAACAACATCTACAATGTAAAGTATTAGAAACTTTATTAATGCTAAAAAATTAAGAATTTAACCCTTAACTCTTTCACTGTCTCTCACTAGATACACGTTATTGATGCCAGCATCACGCGTAGATCTATATTTTAAATCTTTCAGTGACCACCATGTAGAACTACACCATTGAGGACAAGGTCTCTTGCATAGTTGTATTTCATAAGTTCAGTTCACTCAGATTAGCTGTGAGCAGTAAATTTTGGCCTATATATGAGAGAATGCATCTATGCTGTGTGTGTGCACAGTATAAAAAAAATCCTGCCCACATGGTGATTGATGGGAAATGCAAAACTCTGACCACGTGTTTGGTTTAAAATAGCGACTTTGAGGTGTTTTCTAGGATGGTTTTTTATGGTTTTATTGGCTGTTTCTTGGTATCACTTGATAGAATGGAAGACATACTAGTGAAGTAGAGGTGATTTGGGTTGGTTAAAGGGCCAGAATGTTTTGTAACATATCTTCCATTCTATCAAATGAGACCAAGAAACCGAGACTACAACCATGAAAACCATATGAAAAACACTGCAAATTCACTGTTTTAAACCAATAATATGGTTGCAGTTTTTTTCCATTATGCACTGTGTGCTGCAGATTTTTTTATATGGGGCACTTACTGCATAGACCCATTCTCTCATATCTAGGCCCAAATTTACCGCTCACAGCTTATCTGACTGAACTGAGCTCATGGCGTAGTACAAAGGGACCCACTCCAAAAGAGTTAATGACTCTCAAAATCATAATAACATAATTGCAAACAAATCACAGAATGGACAGGGCTTGAACCCATGGTAGGTGAGTCCTAAAACTGTCTGTCTAGTGTGCTAGTGCACTGGTCTGAGGGTTTTAAGACCCCCTCCTTTCCCCTGCCATGGGTTCAACCCCATATATTCTGTGATGAATGTAAAGTCAATGGCTCTTGACTAATCTCTACTAAACAATGAGCTCTCAGTACGTGCATAATATAAGCATATACACAGAAGGAATGTATTTGGTAAAAAACCAACAGATGAAATCTTTTTATGATTCATCTATTGAAACTGAATTGACAGAAATGAAAAAATGGCAATCACTGTAATAGATGATGAACCTTCAGAGCAAAAGGTGGAAATAGATACAAAAAATTAATTGTGAAGAGGTGGCAACATAGGTGGAGTCATGAAAGGTGGTGACAACTGTAACATATTGTATCATTAAGGTAGTAAATTTTTTAATAAAATCATTAATCTCATCCTTCAGTTTAAATGGGAGCTTCAAGTTCTGTTATATATGTTTTTGTTTCAGACAAAAGTTATTAAAATTCGTATTGTTGACAGACTGGCGGGCTTGGGAGCTACAGCAGCAACAGCCCAAGTGACTCTCGCAGTGCCCCACCATCTCCTAGTGCCCCACAGGCGTCTCCAGCATCCTCTCCGGGAATCTCCATATCTAAACCATTCAACTATGAGTATCAAACACATGCACAAACTAATCAGCTCAATCAGCAATTTGAGCAATGTAATATGGTAAGTATCAACTTTTTTAGTAGCTCTTAGCTTTGTTAATGTGTTCTTATGGAGGGCGTTCACCACTTTAACTTGCTTATCAATTTTCATAAAAAAATTCTTTGTGTATTAGTGCTATTGGGTTATATTAAGTATAAAATTTTGTTTTAAAGTGATTTTTTTTCCAAAATTTTACAAAATAGTGTATCATCATGGTCCATGTACATTTCAGCATGAACCTATAACACAACTATGACAACAAAAGAATAATAATAGTAATAACAACAATAATTATAATAGTAATGATAATAAAGAATGAAAATTCCTGTATAGGTACGTATGCTTTTACTGTCGATAATTTATTATTCAAGGTTATTGTAAATGGACAAAATGTTTGAAAACCATTATGGCAGGAAGAAATCTTAATGTATTTTTTTACTTTTATTCAGTAATGTGATTCCTGACATGATTAGAATGTTTTTTCTCTTTCTATTGGTCTCTAGCTTATGACTGCTTTACATGACTCGCTAGTATGTTACGTTACAACAAAGTATAATTTAGTGATAGTAGACTACAGAGCTTTTGTGGCATCTCTCAACTGAGTGAGATGTTAACCCTTTCACTGTCGTGACCCCTGAAATTAAAACTACTAAATTACTCTGGCACAAATTAGGCAGTCTGAGCATAATTTACCCATTAGCAGTTTTCCCCACTTTGGTTCTATTTTAAGCCAATCTCATTGCTCAGTTTGACAAAATTCTTAGCTATTTTGCTAGTATGCCTTCTGTTCTATCAATTGAACTAAAGAAACTGCTCATTCAAATATCAGGAGTTAGTAATTTGGCCAGTTTTACATAAAATTCAACACTGCATTCCAGCAACTACAGCAACCTATCTTCTGTTCATTAATCACATCCCCAGGCCTCTCCTATATTACACTTGCTCTCCATTTTGAGTTCATCACATAAAAAAAATTGTAGTTTCAGCCTTTTTCTCAGATTAATAAAATATAACCAAGAAAGATTGGTCATGGTTTAGGCCATCCAAACAATTGAAGCAGACCTAGTAAAACTCCATAAAACAGACTGGAGGGGCTAGAGGAGTCTACCCACTCCTCAAGAAACTTGCCAAAATTGAGTATTTCTGCCAACATAGGCCCTGTTTCAAGCCACTGTACTTTGTCTGGAACCAACCAAAATTTTCTCTACTTCACTAGTATATCTTTCTGTCTGTCAATTGATACTAGGAAATAGCCAATAAAACCATAAAAAAAACATTCAAGAAAATGCCTCTTAAGCTGCTATTTTAAACCAAACACAAAGTATGAGATTTGCTTTTCCCATCATGTAGTATGTAGGGCAGGAATTTTTTTTTTAATACATTGTGCACACTTACCACGCAGGCCAAAATTTCACATCTAGGAGAGTACAGAGAGGAGGCGTGTTTGTCTTGCACTCAACTGATGGAGGATCAAGCTGAGTGACCCACATGGGTTCATCTCTTAACATGAATTATTTATTTAAGCCAAATTAATTTACCGTTCACAGTAAATTTGAAGGAACTGCACTTAAAATGTGGATGTACATGGGGAACACTGACATTAGTGATGTAGATCCACGTGGGAGACAGTGAAAGGGTTAATTTACTGAGGATAACTGGAGACGATTGGGTTTTTCTTTCTTTTTGGGTCACCCTGCCTTGGTGGGAAATGGCCGATGTGTTAAAAAACAAAAACTGGAGACGAATGGTTTTGGGACTTTGACGAGCTGTTGAAGTGTGAGCAGGTTAATATTTTGTGAAGGGATTCAGGGAAACTGGTTAGATGGACTTGAGTCCTGGAGGTGGGAAGTACAATGCCTGCACTTTAAAGGAGGGGTTTGGGATATTGCCTCTTTGGAGTGACATCTGAGCTGTCGTATCTGGGCACCTCTGCAAAGACAGTTTGTGTGAGCAATGGTGAAAGCGTTTCTTTTTTGGGTCACCCTGCCTTGACATGTTAAGAAAGGAAAAAAGAAAGAACTGGATAAATTACCAGCCAATTTTGATGACAATTGCTTGAGTTACCATGTGATATAAAATAACCTTGAATACTATTGGATGGTGAAAGTGTTGAATGATGATGAAAGTTTTTTTTTTTCTTTTTTTCTTTTTTTTTCTTTTTGGGTCACCCTGCCTCGGTGGGAAACGGCCGACATGTTAAAAACAAACACAAAAATTATTCCAATTTGAGTAATAGTTTTGCAGATTTGTTGTTTTAAATTTTCATTTTTAGAATGCTGTACTTTCCCATCCTTTGCAAATTTTGTCATGAAGCAAACACACAACTTGTATAGTACAACATCCAGTATACAGCAGGTGGTTGAATATTCAAACTATGTAAGACAGAGACTTGGGAGGGTAGATCTTTGTCTAGGTCAAAGCGTCAAGGCAACAGGGAGTTTATTTTGTGTGATATTTTCGTAGAGTGTATGAAGGTTAGTAATTTAATTTCATAATACTACATCATTATATTTGAACTGATAATAAACAAGAATGAATTCAACAAAAAAATAAATTTGATCAGTGGCTTTTGAAGATCGTAATAATGTTTCCTCCTTGCTTTAATCCTTTCACTGTCGTGACCCCAAAATCAAATGTGCTGATAAAGCTGGAATTTAAAAAAAATTATTTTCAAATAAAAGAGCACATTTTTACGATGGTAATAAGGTAAAGAAAAAGCTTTGCCATCAGTTCATACTGAGATACAAAGGTGTGAAGTTAAACGTCAATGACCTACTGGTGGCAACTTCAATGATTGCCATGAACTGTGTTATTTCATTTATTATTTGTTACACTTTTTTCTGCATTTTGCTACTTTTTTACATATTACTGTAACTGTTGTGGCACATGAGACTCATATCATGCACACTGTATGTTTTTTTTTTAACAAGTCGGCTGTCTCCCACTGAGGCAGTGTGACCCAAGAAGAAAGAAAATCCCCAAAAAGAAAATACTTTCATCATTCAACACTTTCACCTCACTCTATGTATGGCTACCTATTTTATGCATCACAATACAGTACCTGCATTAACAGTGTTATCAATACATTTTTTACATGTATACACAGCAACACAAACACACACAGGTCTAAATGTTTCTCATTACTACTGCTCACACACATACAGTGATACCTCTCATATCCAAACTATATGGGCCAAGACCGGTTCGGAAACACAGACTTTTCAGTGATGGCATTGTAGGTTTAAAAAACGAGTCCAACGTCATCTGGCAGTGAGATCAGACACTCTGGGCTTGAATAACAGCCTTCCGGATTTCACGGACCACAGGACCATAACTTTTCAAATGGGCTGTGGACAGTGGATCATCCAAATACTCCAAAAGAGTTTCGACACCTGCCCTTGCTGCTGAAGTTTTTGGTCGTGGAGGCATTGGATCGTTGTCGTTGTCACTTTCGAAATGTTCCAGGTGCAACACTGATTCTGCAATCTCAGCATCCGTCAGAGATTGCACACCAGGGTCGTCTTTGTCACACTCTAGCCAGTCTTGCACGTCGTCTTCTGTAGTTTTTTTCCTCAGTCTTGGACCAACCTGCATCCACGTGCGACAATATTTCCCTCTTTTTTTCTAGAGTAAGCACATTCCTGGCCCTCTTTGGTGCCATACACAGGATAGCTAGGAGAAAACACAGCTGTAATAATGCCAAAAGGAAGGCGAAGAGCACGGCTCCTAGTGGCCAACCGGTACACTAAAGTGTGCACCAAGTTTGATTCAGCCTTCTGACATATCCGAACGGCTGTTCGGATGTTTCGGTAATAGTTTTAGAATTTTGCCCTTTCCCATTGCCTGTTTGGATATTGGCGAGGTTCAGATAATGGCAGGCTGGGTATGCAAGGTATCACTGTATTTATATATACAGTGGAGCCCCGAGTAATGATCATTCCAAACAATGATTTTTTCGGGTAACGATTGCTTTTTACGGTCAATATTTTTCTCGTGTAGCGATCTTTACTCGGGTAGCAATACGTACCAAACCTGTCCGCCTGCCCTGCGCTTGCGCGCCTCCGCCCAGGACGGCAGTCTCGCGTTATTTACACTTGAGTGAACAATACCCAGCGTGCTCTTTCAAACATTCACAATACATTTGTTGTCTTTTTTGGTGGTTTAGTGATTGTCACTGTGAAATAAGTCACCATGGGTCCAAAGAAGCTTCCTAGTGGCACCCCTGTTGTAAAGAGAGTGAGGAACACCATCGAACTGAAGAGAGAGATTGTTGAAAAATATGAGTGGCGTACGTGTGGGTGAGCTTGCCAGGATGTACGAAAAAAACCAATCTACTATCACCACTATCCTGGCAAAGAGAAAAGAAATCAAGGAAGTTAATGTTGCAAAAGGGGTTGATATGTTTACAAAAAATAGATCGAAAACAGTGGATGAGGTTGAGAAGTTATTACTGGTGTGGATCAATGA
>WNWK01026053.1:0-27842 GCA_009830355.1 Cherax destructor
TCAATTTCTTTTGTGATTGAAGTCACCACAATCAGTAGCTTTTCTTCTCGCATGAACCCTTCTAGCCACTTCAGCCAGTGTGTCAACCATCGCTCCTGTCACTCTCATCATACTCTTGTCTTGGCCTCCTGCTGTTCTGTGGTGGGTTATACATCACGCAATTACCCCTTGGAACTCCAAGCTGAAGTGTTCCTATTATGTAGTCTTTGTTCTCTTTTTCCTCTCTCCACCCTATCAAAATCCCATTTGTTTGATGAGCATGTGTTATCATTCCTGTGAGCTTTGTTTCTGTGAGATCTATGGTTCCGGTGATGCCTTTTGATTATTTCATGCCACTCTCCCATTTATTAGTTATTCCGTGAGCGTTGGTGTACCATACCTTCATTTTCCCTCTCCAACACAGTGTTCTGGGGGTCTGTGGGTGTGGGGACCTGGCAGTGTGCTGTGGGATTCTACACCGTAGTGTGGGTGAGGGCTGTAAGTGTGGATTGTGGTTTGTGTTGGATAGCTTGTTTGGCTGGGGTTCTGGGGGTGGTCTCTGTGTGCTCCTGCGCTAGTTGCTCTGCCCGGTTCTGGTTGCCCCTCTGCTGACTGTGCTCACCTATTTGTACTCACCTATTTGTGGTTGCAGGGGTCGACTCATAGCCCCCTGGCCCCCCTCTTCACTGATTGCTACTAGGTCATCTCTCCTGCTCCATGAGCTTATCAAACCTCGTCTTAAAACTATGTATGGTTCCTGCCTCCACTATGTCACTTTTCAAGCTATTCCACTTCCTGACAACTCTATGACTGAAGAAATACTTCCTAACATCCATTGACTATGGGGAGTCTTCAACTTCAATTGTAACCCTTGTTTCTGTGCCCCTCTCTGGAACATCTTGTCTCTGTCCACCTTATCTATTCTCGCAGTTTTTTTATATGTCGTTATCATGTCTTCCCTAACCTCCTGTCCTCTAGTGTCGTCAGGCCGATTTCCCTTAACCTTTCTTCGTAGGACAATTCCCTTAGCTCTGGGACTAGTCTTTTGCAAACCTTTGCACTTTCTCTAATTTCTTGACGTGCTTGACCAGGTGTGGGTTCCAAACTGGTGCTGCATACTCCAGTATGGGCCTAGTATATGGTGTACAGAGTCTTGAATGATTCCTTGTGAGGTATTGGAACGCTATTCTTAGGTTTGCCAGCCGCCCGTATGCTGCAGCAGTTATCTGATTGATGTGTGTGTGTTGTGTGTGTGTGTGTGTGTGTGTGTGTGTGTGTGTGTTGCTGTACAGTTTTGTCTTCAAATTTGTTCATCACATAATTTAAAAAAGAATTCTATGTAACCATTACTAAATCATTTTTGTTTGCGTAGAATAACTTCGGTATCCTTCATGCTTAAACCTTTCCTCAGTTTACAACTGTGATCCCTTTTATCCTCTCGCATTTCTTAAGAAACCTCCTTATCTATTCCTTCTTGTCCTTTCATGATCTTACATGTAGTTATCATGTCTCCTCTTTCCTCCTCTACCAACATAGACATCTTTTGGAGTCTCTTTGCAGCTTTTCAGTGAACCTTTTCTAAATTATCAGTGTTATACTTTGAAGTGTGGGCACCATACAAATACTAAAATTTAAATTTAAAGTATAGTGTAAATATTTTTAAGCATTTCTCTGTTCACATAATTAAAATCTTTATAATTTCCCGCATGAAGATGAGCTTCTACAATTTCGTTTATATGATCCTCTGATGATTTATTTTAGAAGCTGGTGTTCCTAGGTACTCTCTCAATGTAACGTTCCTATCTCCTCTCTCAGTCACCAGGTGTCAACGCAGTTCATCATCCATCTATCATGGCACTGTATTTACAGCTCCATAGTCTACAACACCCCATGTCAGTAACACCTATATCCATAACACCATACGTCCATGTGAACCCGATGTCCATAACAACTCACGTCTATAACACTCCACATCCATAACACCTTACGTCTACAAGAGACGACGACTATAAAACCAAACGTCTATAAATCCCGTCCTACAAGTGCCACCAGTGCAACAAGTGCCACCAGTGCAACAAGTGCCGCCAGTGCTGCAAGTGCCACCAGTGCAACAAGTGCCACCAGTGCTGCAAGTGAAATCAGTGCTACTGCTCTCTGGAGAGACTAAACTCCTGAATCTCCACCATTATCAAATGGATCAATAACATTACAGTGATGCGGCAGTGATGACCCTCCATCACTGTCCTGGTGATGGAGCAGTGATGACCCTCCATCACTGTCCTGGTGATGGAGCAGTGATGACCCTCCATCACTGTCCTGGTGATGGAGCAGTGATGACCCTCCATCACTGTCCTGGTGATGGAGCAGTGATGACCCTCCATCACTGTCCTGGTGATGGAGCAGTGATGACCTCCATCACTGTCCTGGTGATGGAGCAGTGATGACCCTCCATCACTGTCCTGGTGATGGAGCAGTGATTACCCTCCATCACTGTCCTGGTGATGGAGCAGTGATGACCCTCCATCACTGTCCTGGTGATGGAGCAGTCATGACCTCTATCACTGTCCTGGTGATGGAGCAGTCATGACCCTCCATCACTGTCCTGGTGATGGAGCAGTGATGACCCTCCATCACTGTCCTGGTGATGGAGCAGTGATGACCCTCCATCACTGTCCTGGTGATGGAGCAGTGATGACCTCCATCACTGTCCTGGTGATGGAGCAGTGATGACCCTCCATCACTGTCCTGGTGATGGAGCAGTGATGACCCTCCATCACTGTCCAGGTGATGGAGCAGTGATGACCCTCCATCACTGTCCAGGTGATGGAACAGTGATGACCCTCCATCACTGTCCTGGTGATGGAGCAGTGATGACCCTCCATCACTGTCCTGGTGATGGAGCAGTGATGACCCTACATCACTGTCCTGGTGATGGAGCAGTGATGACCCTCCATCACTGTCCTTGTGATGGAGCAGTGATGACCCTCCATCACTGTCCTGGTGATGGAGCAGTGATGACCCTCCATCACTGTCCTGGTGATGGAGCAGTGATGACCCTCCATCACTGTCCTAGTGATGGAGCAGTGATGACCCTCCATCACTGTCCTGGTGATGGAGCAGTGATGACCCTCCATCACTGTCCTGGTGATGGAGCAGTGATGACCCTCCATCACTGTCCTGGTGATGGAGCAGTGATGACCCTCCATCACTGTCCTGGTGATGGAGCAGTGATGACCCTCCATCCTGTCCTGGTGATGGAGCAGTGATGACCCTCCATCACTGTCCGGTGATGAGCAGTGATGCCCTCCATCACTGTCGAGTGATGACAGTGATGCCCTCCATCACTGTCCTGGTGATGGAGCAGGATGACCCTCCATCACTGTCCTAGGTGATGGAGCAGTGATGACAACACTCCGTATCAAACTCATACTGTCTTGGTGATGGAGCAGTGATGACCCTCCATCACTGTCCTGGTGATGGAACAGTGATGACCCTCCATCACTGTCCTGAGATGGGAGCAGTGATGACCCTCCATCACTGTCCTGGTGATGGAGCAGTGATGACCCTCCATCACTGTCCTGGTGATGGAGCAGTGGACCCTCCATCACTGTCCGGTGATGGAGCAGTGATGACCCTCCATCACTGTCCGGTGATGGACATGATGACCTCCATACTGTCCTGGTGATGGAGCAGTGATGACCTCATCACTGTCCTGGTGATGGAGCAGTGATGACCTCCATCACTGTCCTGGTGATGGAGCAGTGATGACCTCCATCACTGTCCAGTGATGAGCAGTGATGACCTCCATCACTGTCCGGTGATGGAGCAGGATGACCCTCCATCACTGTCCTGGTGAGACAGTGATACCCTCCATCACTGTCCTGGTGATGGAGCAGTGATGACCCTCCATCACTGTCCTGGTGATGGAGCAGTGATGACCTCCATCACTGTCCTGTGATGGAGCATGACCTCCATCCTGTCTGGTGATGGAGCAGTGATGACCTCATCTGTCCTGTGATGGAGCAGTGATGACCTCCATCACTGTCCGTGATGGAGCAGTGAACCTCCATCACTGTCCGGTGATGGACAGTGATGACCTCATCACTGTCGGTGATGGACAGTGATGACCTCCATCACTGTCGGTGATGGGCAGTTGACCTCCATCACTGTCCTGGTGATGGAGCAGTGATGACCTCCATCACTGTCCTGGTGATGGAGCAGGATGACCTCCATCACTGTCCGTGATGGACAGTGATCTCCATCACTGTCCGGTGATGGACAGTGATACCTCCATCACTGTCCTGGTGATGGAGCAGTGATGACCCTCCATCACTGTCCTGGTGATGGAGCAGTATGACCTCCATCACTGTCCTGTGATGGAGCAGTGATGACCCTCCATCACTGTCCGGTGATGGAGCAGTGATGACCCTCCATCACTGTCCGGTGATGGAGCAGTGACCTCCATCACTGTCCTGGTGATGGAGCAGTGATGACCTCATCCTGTCCTGGTGATGGAGCAGTGATGACCTCATCACTGTCCGGTGATGGACATGATGACCTCCATCACTGCCGGTGATGGAGCAGTGATGACTCATCACTGTCTGGTGATGGAGCAGTGATGACCTCCATCACTGTCTGTGATGGAGCAGATGACCCTCCATCACTGTCCGTGATGGAGCAGTGACCCTCCATCACTGTCCGGTGATGAGCAGTGATGACCCTCCATCACTGTCCGGTGATGGAGCAGGTGACCCTCCATCACTGTCCTGTGATGGACAGTGACCTCCATCACTGTCCTGGTGATGGAGCATGATGACCCTCCATCACTGTCCTGGTGATGGACGGATGACCTCATCACTGTCCGTGATGGAGCAGTGTACCCTCCATCACTGTCCGGTGATGGAGCAGTGATGACCCTCCATCACTGTCCTGGTGATGGAGCAGGTGACCTCCATCACTGTCCTGGTGATGAGCAGTGATGACCCTCATCACTGTCCTGTGATGGAGCAGTGATGACCTCCATCACTGTCCGTGATGACAGATGACTCCATCTGTCCTGATGGACAGTATACCCCCCATCACTTTGTTGCATGATACCTCCATCATGTCAGGATGGAGAGTGATGTTATATGTGTGTGAGTGTGACCCTCATCCTGTCCTTATGGAGGATGACTCCATACGTGTGATGGGCAGTGACTCTCATGTCCAGTGATGGACATGATGCCCCATATGTCTGGTGATGACGTGATGCCCCCATACTGTCCTGTGATGGAGTGTATCATCATGTCCAGTATGGACAGTGTACCCTCCATCACTGTCCGGATGGACAGTGACCTCCATCCTGTCCTGGTGATGGAGCAGTGATGACTCCATCATTCCTGTGATGAGAGTGTGACCTCCATCACTGTCCTGGTGATGAGCAGTGATGACCTCCATCACTGTCCTATGGGCAGTACCCAATGTCCTAACAGATGACCCTCCTCCTTCTTCTGCATTCCCTCCCTTCCTTCTTCCTCCATCACTAAAGGTGAGGAAGGAGACCCCATCACTGTCCTGGTGATGGGCATTGATGACCCTCCATCACTGTCCTGGTGATGGACAGTGATGACCCTCTATCACTGTCCTGGTGATGGAGCAGTGATGACCTTCCATCACTGTCCTGGTGATGGAGCAGTGATGATCCTCCATACTGTCCTAGTGATGGACAGTGATGACCTCCATCACTGTCCGGTGATGGAAGCAGTGATGACCTCCATCACTGTCCTGGGATGGAGCAGTATGACCCTCCATCACTGTCCTGGTGATGGAGCAGTGATGACCCTCCATCACTGTCCTGGTGATGGAGCAGTGATGACCCTCCATCACTGTCCTGGTGATGGAGCAGTGATGACCCTCCATCACTGTCCTGGTGATGGAGCAGTGATGACCCTCCATCACTGTCCTGGTGATGGAGCAGTGATGACCCTCCATCACTGTCCTGGTGATGGAGCAGTGATGACCCTCCATCACTGTCCTGGTGATGGAGCAGTGATGACCCTCCATCACTGTCCAGGTGATGGAGCAGTGATGACCCTCCATCACTGTCCGGTGATGGAGCAGTGATGACCTCCATCACTGTCCTGGTGATGGAGCAGTGATGACCCTCCATCACTGTCCTGGTGATGGAGCAGTGATGACCTCCATCACTGTCCTGGTGATGGAGCAGTGATGACCTCCATCACTGTCCTGGTGATGGAGCAGGATGACCTCCATCACTGTCTGGTGATGGAGCAGTGATGACCTCCATCACTGTCCTAGTGATGGAGCAGTGATGACCTCCATCACTGTCCTGGTGATGGAGCAGTGATGACCCTCCATCACTGTCCTGGTGATGGAGCAGTGATGACCCTCCATCACTGTCCTGGTGATGGAGCAGTGATGACCTCCATCACTGTCCAGGTGATGGAGCAGTGATGACCCTCCATCACTGTCCTGGTGATGGAGCAGTGATGACCCTCCATCACTGTCCTGGTGATGGAGCAGTGATGACCCTCCATCATTGTCCTAGTGATGGAGCAGTGATGACCCTCCATCACTGTCCTGGTGATGGAGCAGTGATGACCCTCCATCACTGTCCTGGTGATGGAGCAGTGATGACCCTCCATCACTGTCCTGGTGATGGAGCAGTGATGACCCTCCATCACTGTCCTGGTGATGGAGCAGTGATGACCCTCCATCACTGTCCTAGTGATGGAGCCAGACACACTACAAGTTGTTCCTCATTTATATGTAAATGCCTCTACGTCTCCCTCCCTTCCCTCTCCTTCCCTCCCTTCACTCTACCTCTCTCCCTTCCCTCTCCCTCCCTCCCTTCCCTCTCCCTCTCTCCCTCCATCCACTCAAGAGGAAGGATGAGGAAGAGGAGGAGGAAGAAGAGGAGGAGGAGGTTGTTAATTGTGGTGGTTTGCTTCGACCTCTGTTTATCCGTTCACCGTTTATGTGACGTGTGACGTGATGTCCGTTTATGTGACGTGTTGCTCGTTTATGTGACGTGTTGCTCGTTTATGTGACGTGTTGCTCGTTTATGTGACGTGTTGCTCGTTTATGTGACGTGTTGCTCGTTTATGTGACGTGTTGCTCGTTTATGTGACGTGTTGCTCGTTTATGTGACGTGTTGCCCGTTTATGTGACGTGTTGCTCATTTATGTGACGTGTTGCTCATTTATGTGACGTGTTGCTCGTTTATGTGACGTGTTGCTCGTTTATGTGACGTGTTGCTCGTTTATGTGACGTGTTGCTCGTTTATGTGACGTGTTGCTCGTTTATGTGACGTGCTGTTCTTTCATGAGACGTATTGCCCATTTATGTGACGTGCTGGTAATTGCGATGTGCTCCATATTTACCTTTGATGTGACGTATTCTCTGTTAACGGTTCGTTTATGGGCTGCTTTACCCTGTTTACTGTTATTTCATCTTCCTTCTTTATTTTCTTACCTTTCTTCCATCGTCACTCTTATGTACATCTCTTGACACTGGTGAAGAGATTTTGATCCAAGGAATTGGAGATACCCCTCCCCCTCCCTCTACATCTCTCCCTCCCCTACTTCTACTACTTCCATCACCACTACTACTTCTACTATTACTTGTACTACTGTTTCTGTTACTACTACTACTAGTAGTTATAATAATAATTATTATAAGAAGAAGATAAAGAGGAAGTAGGAGACAACGATGATGAAGAAGATAAAGAGGAAGGAGGAGACAACGATGATGAAGAAGATAAAGAAGAGAATTTGAAGATGGACAAACTTGATAAAAGATAAAATAAGAAGATACTTTCTATACAACATGGACAAACTTTTAAATCATGAAAACTTATAGTATTGTTCTCTCTTCTATTATCTCTATAGTCCACACTCTCTCATCTATGAACTTATTTTTTTTCTCTCTCTCTTTTTTTTCTCTCTCTCTCTCTCCTCTCCTCTCTCTCTCTCTCTCTCTCTCTCTCTCTCTCTCTCTCTCTCTCTCTCTCTCTCTCTCTCTCTCTCCTCTCTTCTCTCTCTCTTCTCCTCTTCTCTCTCTCTCTCTCTCTCTCTCTCTCTCTCTCTCTCTCTCTCTCTCTCTCTCTCTCTCTCTCTTCTCTCTCTCTCTCTCTCTCTCTCTCTCTCTCTCTCTCTCTCTCTCTCTCTCTCTCTCTCTCTCTCTCTCTCTCTCTCTCTGCTACACTGGTGAGGAAGTATCACGCATTTTCAATAATGCGACATGAAATTGAATTTCAAGCTTTTCCAAAGTGAAAACCATAGTGTGTGTGTGTGTGTGTGTGTGTGTGTGTGTGTGTGTGTGTGTGTGTGTGTGTGTGTGTGTGTGTGTGTGTGTGTGTGTGTGTGTGTGTGTGTGTGAAATAGTTTAGTAGACATTCCACTAACGAATTTAATCCCGGTTGGAAGAACCAGAACTGAAGAACATTAATTAATATACCGCACCACAAACACATCTACTTAAGCACAAAGTTGATGATTCCTTCGTTGTGGACATAGGGAGAATATCATTATTAATTTGCCATGGAAAAATAAATACATAAGCAGTATAATATGAACCTTTATTGACAACGTTTCGCACACATAGTGGGCTTTATCAAGTTACAGATCTGTTTATGACTTGATAAAGCCCACTGTGTGGGCGAAACGTTGTGAATTAAGGATCACATTATACTGCTTATGTGTTTATTTTTCCATTGTGTCGGTATTTTATACCATTTACTTCCATTAATTTGCCATCTCGACCAACTCAAACTGATATACAATACAAGTAGCTTATGTATTAATATTGGTAGAATTACCCACAATATGTTAAGTAAAAGGACACAAATGCAACTAATGTGACATTTTATTGTGGCAACGTTTTTATCACCTTTTACTTATGTGCAAGTTGATTGTTCTACCTTCTTGTATTACTACTACTACTACAACTTATATCACTACTACTTCTACCACCACTGTATTACACCTCACTTTGAGAGTATATATATACCCTCTGTGTCCATGTATCGCTTGTAACGGCTTGAAAAAGCTCCTGGAGAGCGAAACGTTGCCACAATAACATATCACATTAGTTGCATATGTGTCCTTTTACTTAACAAGTAGCTTAGTTTTGATTGTCAGAGTGAAGAATGTCAGCGGAGTTGATGGAATCACAGGCAAACCAACATTCTAGAGACAAAAACTTTCACGAAGTTTCGCTACTTCCTGGACCCTGTATTCCCTGGAGTGCAGGCGAAAGAGATACATGATAATATACACTTGGAAAATCCTAGAGGGATTAGTACCAAACTTGCACACGAAAATCACTCCCTATGAAAGCAAAAGACTCGGCAGGAGATGCAACATTCCCCTTATGAAAAGCAGGGGCGCCACGAGTACACTGAGAGACAACACAATAAGTGTCCGGGGCCCAAGACTGTTCAACTGCCTCCCAACATACATAAGAGTGATTACCAATAGACCCCTGGCTGTCTTCAAGAAGGCACTGGACAGACAACTGAAGTCAGTACCTGACCAACTGGGCTGGGGTTCGTACGTCAGTTTGCGTGCGGCCAGCAGTAACAGTCTGGTTGATCAGACCCTGATCCACCACGAGGCCTGGTCTCAGACCGAGCCGTGGAGGCGTTGACCCCCGAAACCCTCTTCAGGTAAACTGCAGGTAAACTTTCATCAAGTTGCGTCTGCTGAGACGGACTGAATTGATGCATAAGATTTTCTCTTCGACTCGTGAGTTATTATTAGTGTCTATTAAGAAATATAATTAGCAAACTCGTAGAGCTGCTCATGAGCTACTAAGTAAAACAATTAGTGAGTTTCAGGTCAACTAACATGAAGCAGATGTATCAGGTCTTTAAGTTCGTTTGCTGAGTTTAAAACTTATGGAATAAACTGGGGTCAATAAGTCCGTATGTTTCTTGTTAACTAACATGTAGAATACTATATTTCCTGTCCGTGTATGTGATATAGTTTATTTTGTATATCTTATCATCGGTTGAGCACACAACATACGTAGTAACCACTGCCTGGTTAACTGAGGTTAAATCTTATAGACTACACGAGAGTCATTAAGAGTGCTAGCAACCTGCAGAGATGGGCGAGGAGGTGAGTTAAGGCTACTAGGATGTTGACAGTCTTACTAGTACTGGTTATCAGGATGACTAGTGGAATTAGTCATCCATTCAATTATGTTTTATTCCCTGGAAGAGGGATCAAAGTAAACTCTCAGTGTGCCTGTACACTGAGAGACATGTACCTCTCAGTGTAGATATACGCTGCTTACAAAACGCAAGCTTCAATGTCTTAATTAATGTAATATGTAAATGAGCAAATTTGCTTATATAACCAGAAAAAAATGGTGATATTCAACAACACTTCATCAAACTGTAATCAACACATCTAAACCACATCCCTTCCTAGGATTCTCAATTTCACGCACACTCATGTAAATTCTCCCTTCGATGCTCACTCACTATTTCTTCCTTTATACACTCATAGTCATTCTTCAATGCCCACTCATTTCTCCCTTTGTACACTCATAAAGTTACAAAGTCTCTCTTCGACGCACACTCATAAACTCTCCCTCTGATGTACACTCATTATTTCTCCCATTGTACACACATAAAGTCTCCCTTCGGTCGATATTCATTACACGAAGTGCTTCGTTATCACGTGTTATTTCCACTTTAGAAGTGCATGTCTTCCAGTGTATATGAACTGAGAGTTTAATGCCTGACTAGTGGAGACCAGGTTACTTACACTTTTAGTGACGCATCGTGTAGTCGATACGCTTCTAACCCAGTTAATCAACCAACCAACTTAGAGGCTATGTATATATATATATATATATATATATATATATATATATATATATATATATATATATATATATATATATATATATATATATATATATATATATAGGATGGGGTCCACCTCTGGTGTAAATTGTGGGACCCATAGCCTCGGAGAAGTGAATAAAAAGGCTTCAAGGAAGAATATTTAGATTTCTTTCTGAAGCCATTTGAATATTCCACTTCCCCTGCCACCCCATCTTTTCATTGTGTATAAACTTTATTTCAAGACAAAATACATTGACAAAATACAATGACAAGAATACAATAGGGAGCAAAACCACATAGATAACAACTCAGAGCTACATGTCAAATACTTTGTCCAGCTCCTCGGCAGTGGGCCGCGTGCCCAGAATACTGCAGGCATTTTCCCTCTGGATCGCAACACAGTCTCTGAAAGAGGAAGCGGGTCGCCCTGTGGTCCTTGGTTTCTATGATGAGTTTTTCACCCAGCTCTTTGAGAAACTTTAGAGCACACTTGCCCCATGCTCCAAGGGTCTCAGACCCTATTGGGATGAAGTTATAGTAAGGGGGAAGGCCTTCATATTTGCGAGTCTTCTGGGTCTCCCTGTGGCTGGCAGCTCCACCCCCTTCGGCTACGTAGTATGGCAAGTAGGTGTCTGCCATTGTGGCAGCACAGGTGTAGTCCCAAGCAATCTGCTTACCATCCTTCCAGGATAGCATAGTGGCTCCATCAGGACGCTTTTGACTTCCATCAGACCTCTGCACTTTGGGTTCCCGTTGAGCTGGGCAACGGGCTGTGGCGAGGCTTCTCTTTATTATGGCATTGACCTCCTCATGTCTAGCATACTTCGCTTCTGATGTGTGACACACGAGACCATGATCAGCCGTCGCCCTGCCGCAAATACACTGATGTTCGGTGAGTATGGGAGCGGCTAGGCGAAGAGCAACACCAATCCGAATGGCATGTGGTTCGAGTCGAGTCCCCAGAGAGGAATTGGGAACAGCTAGAAGGAAATCTCCTGAGTGTGGTGCCTTCACCGCTAGGAGACGAGCTTTATATATATATATATATATAGGTAGTAGGTTGGTAGACAGCAACCACCCAGGGAGGTACTACCGTCCTGCCAGGTGACTGTGAAACAGAAACCTGAAACTGTTTTACATGATGGTAGGATTGCTGGTGTCTTTTTTCTGTCTCATAAACACGCTGGATAACAGGTATATCTAGCTACTTCTACTTACACTTTAGGTCACACTACACTGGCATACACATGCATATATATACATACACACATCTAGGTTTTTCTTCTTTTTCTTAATAGCTCTTGTTCTTTTTATTTTCTCTATTGTCCATGGGGAAGTGGAAAAGAATCTTTCCTCCGTAAGCCATGCGTGTCGTATGAGGCGACTAAGATGCCGGGAGCAATGGGCTAGTAACCCCTTCTCCTGTACAAATCTACTAAAAACGAGAAGAAGAAAAACTTTATAAAATTGGGTTGTCTGAATGTGCGTGGATGTAGTGCGGATGATAAGAAAGAGATGATTGCCGATGTTATGAATGAAAAGAAGTTGGATGTCCTGGCCCTAAGCGAAACAAAGCTGAAGGGGGTAGGCGAGTTTCAGTGGGGAGAAATAAATGGGATTAAGTCAGGAGTATCTGAGAGAGTTAGAGCTAAGGAAGGGGTAGCAATAATGTTGAAGGATCAGTTATGGAAGGAAAAGAGGGAATATAAATGTGTAAATTCAAGGATTATGTGGATTAAAATAAGGGTCGGATGCGAAAAGTGGGTCATAATAAGCGTGTATGCACCTGGAGAAGAGAGGAGTATAGAGGAGAGAGAGAGATTTTGGGAGATGTTAAGCGAATGTATAGGAACTTTTGAACCAAGTGAGACAGTAATGTGGTAGGGGACCTAAATGCTAAAGTGGGAGAAACATGCAGAGAGGGTGTAGTAGGTAAGTTTGGGGTGCCAGGTGTAAATGATAATGGGAGATCTTTGATTGAACTTTGTATAGAAAGGGGTTTAGTTATAGGTAATACATATTTTAAGAAAAAGAGGATAAATAAGTATACAAGATATGATGTAGGGCGTAATGACAGTAGTTTGTTGGACTATGTATTGGTAGATAAAAGACTGTTGAGTAGACTTCAGGATGTACATGTTTATAGAGGGGCTACAGATATATCAGATCACTTTTTAGTTATAGCTACAGTGGGAGTAAAAGGTAGATGGGATACAAGGAAAATAGAATCAGTAAGTAAAAGAGAGGTGAAGGTTTATAAACTAAAAGAGGAGGCAGTTAGGGTAAGATATAAACAACTATTGGAGGATAGATGGGCTAGTGAGAGTGTAGGCAATGGGGTCGAAAATGTATGGGGTAGATTTAAAAATGTAGTGTTAGAGTGTTCAGCAGAAGTTTGTGGTTACAGGCGAGTGGGTGCGGGAGGGAAGAGGAGCGATTGGTGGAATGATGATGTAAAGAGAGTAGTAAGGGAGAAAAAGTTAGCATATGAGAGGTTTTTACAAAGTAGAAGTGATGCAAGGAGGGAATAGTATATGGAGAGAAAAGAGAGGTTAAAAGAGTGGTGAAGCAATGTAAAAAGAGAGCAGATGAGAGAGTGGGTGAGATGTTATCAGCAAATTTTGTTGAAAATAAGAAAAAGTTTTGGAATGAGATTAATAAGTTGAGGAAGCCTAGAGAACAAATGGATTTGACAGTTAAAAATAGGAGAGGAGAGTTATTAAATGGAGAGTTAGAGGTATCGGGAAGATGGAGAGAATATTTTGAGGATTTGTTAAATGTTGATGAAGACAGGAAGCTGTGATTTCGTGTGTAGGGCAAGGAGGAATAACATCTTGTAGGAGTGTGGAAGAGCCAGTTGTGGGTGTAGGGGAAGTTCGTGAGGCAGTGGGTAGAATGAAAGGGGGTAAGGTAGCTGGGATTGATGGGATAAAGATAGAAATGTTAAAAGCAGGTGGGGATATAATTTTGGAGTGGTTGGTGCTATTATTTAATAAATGTATGGAAGAGGGTAAGGTACCTAGGGATTGGCAGAGAGCGTGTATTGTTCCTTTGTATAAAGGCAAAGGGGACAAAAGAGAGTGCAAAAATTATAGGGGAATAAGTCTGTTGAGTGTACCTGGTAAAGTGTATGGTAGAGTTATTATTGAAAGAATTAAGAGTAAAACAGAAAGCAGGATAGCAGATGAACAAGGGGGCTTTAGGAAAGGTAGGGGTGTGTAGACCAAGTGTTTACAGTGAAACATATAGGTGAACAGTATTTGGATAAGGGTAAAGATGTTTTTGTGGCATTTATGGATTTGGAAAAGGCGTATGATAGGGTAGATAGGGGGCAATGTGGCAGATGTTGCAGGTGTATGGAATAGGAGGAAGGTTACTGAAAGCAGTGAAGAGTTTTTATGAGGATAGTGAGGCTCAGGTTAGAGTGTGTAGGAGGGAAGGGACTATTTCCCAGTAAAAGTGGGCCTTAGACAAGGATGTGTGATGTCACCGTGGTTGTTCAATATATTTATAGATGCGGTTGTAAGAGAAGTGAATGCGAGGGTCTTGGCAAGAGGTGTTGGGCTAAAAGATAAAGAAGCAAATACAAAGTGGGAGTTGTCACAGTTGCTTTTTGCTGATGACACTGTGCTTTTGGGAGATTCTGAAGAGAAGCTGCAGAGGTTGGTGGATGAATTTGGTAGGGTGTGTAAAAGAAGAAAATTGAAAGTGAATATAGGAAAGAGTAAGGTGATGAGGATAACAAAAAGAATAGGTGACGAAAGATTGGATATCAGATTGGAGGGAGAGAGTATGGAGGAGGTGAATGTATTCAGATATTTGGGAGTGGACATGTCGGCGGATGGGTCTATGAAGGATGAGGTGAATCATAGAATTGATGAGGGGAAAAGGGTGAGTGGAGCACTTCGGAGTCTGTGGAGACAAAGAACCTTGTCCATGGAAGTAAAGAGGGAATGTAGAGAGTATAGTTATACCAACGCTCTTATATGGGTGTGAAGCATGGGTGATGAATGTTGCAACGAGGAGAAGGCTGGAGGCAGTGGAGATGTCATGTCTGAGGTCAATGTGTGGTGTGAATATAATGCAGAGAATTCGGAGTTTGGAAATTAGGAGGAGGTGCGGGATTACCAAAACGATTGTCCAGAGAGCTGAGGAGGGGTTGTTGAGGTGGTTTGGACATGTAGAGAGAATGGAACGAGACAGAGTGACTTCGAGAGTGTATAAATCTGTAGTGGAGGGAAGGCGGGGTAGGGGTCGGCCTAGGAAAGGTTGGAGGGAGGGGTAAAGGAAGTTTTGTGTGCGAGGGCTTGGACTTCCAGCAAGCATGTGTGAGCGTATTTGATAGGAGTGAATGGAGGCATATGGTTTTAATACTTGACGTGCTGTTGGAGTGTGAGCAAAGTAACATTTATGAAGGGATTCAGGAAACCGGCAGGCCGGACTTGAGTTCTGGAGATGGGAAGTACAGTGCCGGCACTCTAAAGGAGGGGTGTTAATGTTGCAGTTTTATAACTGTAGTGTAAAGCACCCTTCTGGCAAGACAGTGATGGAGTGAATGATGATGATGAAAGTTTGTCTTTTCGGGCCACCCTGCCTTGGTGGGAATCGGCCGATGTGTTAATAAAAAAAAAAAAAAAATATATATATATATATATATATATATATATATATATATATATATATATATATATATATATATATATATATATATATATATATATATATATATATATATATATATATATATGCAAGACATCCACTATGAAAAATAGAGGAATTCCAAGCGCTTTCGCGACTACTCACATTATCAAGGAACTATAATAGGAAACATGACAAGAAGGCTTATAAAAGGGCAAGACTACACCTCACAGTCACCTCATACTAACAAAGACCACACCTGGTTGATATGCCTTCCTTTCTTAAGAATTTTAATATCAAAGTTGTATTTAAAAATCTTGATACAGTAAAAAGACTTTTGATAAAAAAATTCCCCCCAAAATGCTGACGGATGTGTCTATAAGATTCCCTGTAAAATATGTGATAAAGTTTATTACGGTCAAACCGGTAAAAGTCTTGAACTAAGATTAAAACAACATAAATATAGCATTACAACAGTTGCCAGTGCCCCCACCCCAGACCTGGATAAGTGAACCCCATCCCTGGCATACATGTCATTTCTGCCATAGAAGAGGTCCCAGTTGTCAATGAATGTTACTGCATTTTCTTTACAGTATTTGTCCAGCCAGCAATTGACACCAATTGCCCTGGACAGCCATTCATTTCCAACTCCTCTCCTTGGCAAAATACCACATATGACAGGGTTCCCACCCTTCTTCCTAATTATGTCTATTGCTGACCTATACCTGCTAGTCAGGTCCTCACTCCTACATCTGCCAACATCGTTGCCTCCAGCACTGAGACAGATAATAGGATTGCTCCCATTACCTCTCATGATGTCGTCCAGACGGCTAACAATATGCTCCATCCCAGCCCAAGGAAAGCAAACCCTCTGTCTCCTACTTCTATCTTTCAAGCAGAATGCAATATCCATGTACCTAATCTGACTATCCCCAACAAGAACAATGTTCTTACCTTCCTTGGTGTCGTTCGTCGTGATGTTCCCAGTAGTCGACTCACATTCATCGGGTAGCACGGAGAATCGGTTCGATGTTTTCACAACAGGTTCCTGGTTCTTCGTTGATTCTACCTCTCCATGAGTCCTCTTGATCTTTAACTTTGTCCCATGCATTCCAGCCACTGTCCAGGTTCCTTTCTTGGCTTGAGGATTCTCAACAGGAGGATTACTACGAATCCTCTTGTTTTCCTCAGTCAGTCGCTGTATCTCAAGCTTAATATATATATATATATATATATATATATATATATATATATATATATATATATATATATATATATATATATATATATATATATATATATATATATATATATGCAAAAATATCACAGTAAACAGGTGATATCAAAATATGCAAGAAAACCACTATTTATATATATATATATATATATATATATATATATATATATATATATATATATATATATATATATATTTATTTATTTATCTCAGTGCGTCATTAGGAGCTAGGCAATGTTGCAAGGCAGCAACTGAAGCAGGGAAGTTTTCTCAAAGTAGCGCAGTGCGGGTCTGTTACCGGCCGCAGCTTCTCTCAGAATGTGGGGCTAACAGTTGGTGCCAACCCCACACCACCACCATCCCCCTCCTCCTCATATGGGGTAGGAGATTTCTTGAGATGTCAAGTAATATGAAATTAGAAGATATAATAGAAACCCCCAAGCAGAATGTGCTCTTTGTTCTCCTCTGAGGTACTTGAATGTTCCCAGGGGTAGTCAGAAGTATCTCTTCCTAAATAATGTCTACTATCCTTCTCAGTGTCGGTTAATATGACATAGGTAGTGGGATTAAAGGATATTAAAATTAGAAATTTGGATAATATAAATATTATCGGAATCTTCTATACCATTCCGATAATATTTCTATTATCCAAATTTCTACTTCTAATATCCTTTAATCCCACTATCTATGTTATCCCGTAATCCTGTGAACCTGTCAATGTATGGTACAGTAACAGGTAAACGCGTTATTTAACGTTATATAAACAGCGTTTAGCTGTTACTGAACCATACAGTGACAGGTTCACAGGATTACGGGATAACATAGGTTGTGGGGTTAAAGGATATTATAAGTAGAAATTTGGAAAACAGAAATATTATCGGAATGGTATAGAAGATTCCCAAGTAAGTCATATTAACCGACACTGAGAAGGATAATAGACAATATTTCTGAGTACCCCTGGGAACATTCGAGTACCCCAGAGGAGGACATTTAAACAAAGAGTACATTCTATTTGGTGGTCCTGTGGGTTAGAGCGTCATGTGATTTTAACTCACCATGAGGGGGGCGAAAGCAAAATGGGTTCGAATCCTTGGCTAGTCGTAGTGTTGTTATTGATCAATACCACTCGTTCGTGGGTACAATATATGTACACATGTTTTTTTTTAACAAGTCGGCCGTCTCCCACCGAGGCAGGGTGACCCAAAAAGAAAGAAAATCCCCAAAAGAAAATACTTTCATCATCATTCAACACTTTCACCTCACTCACACATAATCATATATATATATATATATATATATATATATATATATATATATATATATATATATATATATATATATATATGTCGTGCCGATTAGGTAAAACTGGTCAATTAGCAAGAACTCATCTAAAATTAAGTCCTTTCTAAAATTTTCTCTTATACGTTTAAAGACATATTTTTTTCATTTATGTTAATGTAAGAATTTATAATTTTGTACCAAGAGAAACTTTGAAAACCTACCTAACCTTATTACAACAAGCGCAATTTAATTTAGCCTAACCCAACTAAATATATTTTAGATACGTTAACACTAATTTAATAATAAACAAACACAATGAAATATATTTTTTTCGTTAGGTTCAAAATGATTTTTGCGAAATTATTGCATACACAAATTTTCGCTTGTCTTATATGGCAAGATGAGCGTTGCTATTTAAGCCAATCACAAGTTTTACCTAATCGGCACGACATATATATATATATATATATATATATATATATATATATATATATATATATATATATATATATATATATATATATATATATATATATATATATATATATATATATGTACACTTAGACTTTACTTTAATCGCAGTAGACCCGTATTTGAGATTAAATATTGTTAATTCGTGGTGAAGAGGTGACATCCATAACAAATGACCCTCGTGTGTTAAAAAGCTTTAAGCTCAATTAATTAACCAGCCAGCCAAATGAATTCGTCTGCTGAAACATCAATCCCACGGGATTTTGGAACACTCGATTCGAGGTTAATTAACGGTTCTCACACAGCTTGACTGTCTCGGTATTTCTAGAAATTAGTCAGGTCAGAGAGACACAACAGAGTAGAGAATGACGCAGACACGTCACACCTACGCCCTTAAAGTTTAAAGTTTTGAATTTTTAACACTAAATCACAACACTATACGCCATTACGTTCTAAGTCAACATGTGCAACACTAGGAGTCTTTATTAACAAAACGTTTCTCCTGCGCTGCAGACATCAGGCGCATACTGAGATGAATTACTCTCCTGGACACGTCTGTATTCAACTGATCAAGTCAGGTGTTGCATATCATCACTAAAGATTCCAAGTGTTGTACATGTGTCTTACTCATCAACTTGTCGGTATTATTTATCATCAATAATATGAATAATTCGTAACGGAGCTTTTGTTGGTGACATAGTCAGCAGGTTGGATAATACTGTGTCAGGTAATGGGAACAAGCCCATTATCTGTCTTAGTGCTGGTGGAAATGACGTCGGGAAGGGCAGGATAAGTACAAGTCAGCCATAGACGTAGTCAGGTCTAAGGGAGGGATCCCAACCATATGTAGCATCTTACCAAGAAGGGGAGTGGGCAATGAATGGTTGTCTAGGGCAATTGGTATAAATTGCTGGCTCGACAGGTACTGCAAGGAACTTGCATTTCCATTCAGTGATAACTGGGGCAAATTCTATGGCGAACATGAGATGTATGCAAGGGATGGGGTTCATCTCTCTGGGGTTGGAGTGGTTGTATTAGCCAATTCGATTGAGGGGGTCATTGATGACTTGTCTGGGAATTTAAACTGATAGATTATAGAGGGATGGGTGTTTGTGGAAAACATTCAGGCTGCAGTACTAGGATTGAAAACAGCAAATATTACCAGGATACCCCAGGGATATGTTTAAAAGACAATATTCAAAACATGGCTGCTTGTATAGGCAAAACAATTGCTTAACAAACAAAGAGAGATAGTAGAGGGCAACGAGTGACTAGCTCCCTTAAGGTTTACTATACAAATAGTTGGAGTCTAAGAAAAAAGATCGATGAGATAAGATTACTTGTAAGTGCAGGCAATATACATATTATTGCTATAACAGAGACCTGCTATAGCTGAATGCAACATACAGGGTTATAAATTATTCCACACTGATAGGGTCAACAGGAAGGGTGGTGGAGTGGCGATGTAATTCAGAGATAATTTAAATTGTTGTGTTAGACAAGATATAAGATTAGAAACATAGGACACAGAATCTGTTTGGCTACAGGTTCAGATTCACTGCTCAGGAAGTGAGGAGTGTGGGCGTGTTTGCTCTGGCCCTTGGTGGTAGTCAAGCATACTGCTGATTTTCTCAAAGATGGCGGACAAGAGTAAGCGCCGTGTCAACATAGTCTGTGTTGAGGTGTTACAGGGGGCAATATACTCCAGTAATGCGGATGTGCTGTTGCTGGCGATATTTCGAGACACCTATGGAATCTTGAATAGTGAATTGTATGTATTATCATTGAATGGATCTGCCAGAATCTTCGTGAAATTTCTGGAGAGCAATGCATACGACCATGTTGTGGATAGATTTCAAGAACAGAGGATTGAGGTCAACACCGGACTTGAGGTATGCCTTCGAGATGTTTCCAGCTACTATACATGGATAAGAATTCATAATGTACTGTTTGAGGCAAATGAGGATGATGTCAGGGAGGCCTTTAGTCGGTATGGAGTTGTTCATGCTGCCTCGGCAGGGTGGTGAGCCCAAGGTCTTTATGCTAGGCTGCTGGAAGGGTCTTATTCCCTTAAAATGACCTTAAGGAGTCAGATTCCGTCCTATGTTACAATGGATGGGTTTCGTACGCAAGTATACATAACTTACGCTGGGCAGCAGAGGACTTGTAGGATCTGTGGTTTGGCAGCACATATGGTGGCGACTTGTGACAAGAGGATGGGGCAGCAAAGAACCAGCCGCGTCAAAGTGATGCAGACGGAGAATGTCGAGGTTTGGGAGGATATCTCGGTGGCGGTGGAGATGGATTTGGCTGCTTCGGGCAAATGGAGTGAAATAGTGGAGGCTGAGGATGAGCGTGTTCTCACTTTACCTCAGAAGACTCAAGACATTACAGCAAGGAGCCCTGAGGAGGCTTCTGGGCTGGAAGGTTCAGGTTTGGATTTGCCTGACCCACTCATTAAGGAATTATGGGAACTATTTGACCGGCCATTGCCTGGGAAGTCACATACTTTTTCTACAGCAGGAGGGGTGTCAGGGGATAGCACAGTGATGGAGAATGTCGGCAAGAGTGATGGCATGCCGATAGGAATGGTTCAAGAGGCTAGAGTCGAGGTTCACAGAGGTGATGTGGAGGAGGGTGAGGAAGAGATGGAGGCCTCAGGTGAGTCCCAGAAGAGGTCGGGTGAAGCGTCGGACGAGGATGTCCTTATGCCAGGTCAAAGGGTCAGTTAAAAAGCATGGGTTGATGTGGCAAAGGAAGGTAGAATGGGTATGAAGGGGAGGGTATTGGGAATGGAGGGAAAGTGTAATGGAGGGGAAAATTGGTCCTTCAAAAGTGATAACGCAGAAGTTACAGAAGCATAGAGGAAAGCACTCTTTGCTTTTTTCCGGTGTTTAACCATGAACGTAAATGACCTCCGTGCGGAGGTCAAACATAAGTGGGTTGAGGTGACGATGAGACGGTTGAATGTTGATGTATGCATCCTACAGGAACATGATTATAGGTACAGAAGAGACTTGCGTTTGGACGGGTACAAGGTGTATGTGGGAAGTGCAGATAGCTTCAAGGGTGGTGTAGTGGTAGGCATCAAAGAGACCAGCCCTTTTAGTTTGTTAGTTTGTAGATGAATAGTTCAGAGAACTGACAAACTGATAAATTAGACACATATGCAACACTTGGGTATCTTTATTGAGGAAACGTTTCGCCACACAGTGGCTTCATCAGTCCAATACAAAGTAGAAAGTTGAAAGGAGAGGAGTTTGAAGTAATCAGTCCCTCGGCCTGGAGTCGATGTGTTCAGTTCATCAATCTTGTAGTAAGTACAGCATAGGGCAAAAGGAGTTGCTTATATACTGTAGACAGGTGAGGCGAAGCAGGAGGAGGCGGGGTCATAGTGGTACCATACACTAGTCGAAGCAGGTCTTCGTCCAAAGGTTGGACAAGTGTTGAAGAATCCGTTTGTATCAAGATCCCAAGATGTTGCTGTGTCAGATAGGATGTAAATGAATAGTTCAGAGAACCGACAAGTTGATAAATTAGACACATATGCAACACTTGGGTATCTTTATTGAGGAAACGTTTCGCCACACTGTGGCTTCATCAGTCCAATACAAAGTAGAAAGCTGAAAGGAGAGGAGGAGTTTGAGGTAATCAGTCCCTCAGCCTGGAGTCGATGTGTTCACTTCATCAATCTTGTAGTAAGTACAGCATAGGGCATAGACCTACTTCGACTAGTGGATGGTACCACTATGACCCCGCCTCCTCCTGCTTCGCCTCACCTGTCTACAGTATATAAGCAACTCCTATTGCCCTACGCTGTACTTACTACAAGATTGATGGACTGAACACATCGACTCCAGGCCGAGGGACTGATTACCTCAAACTCCTCCTCTCCTTTCAACTTTCTACTTTGTATTGGACTGATGAAGCCACTGTGTGGCGAAACGTTTCCTCAATAAAGATACCCAAGTGTTTCATATGTGTCTAATTTATCAACTTTGTTAGCTTGGGAGGAGGGGGGCGGGAAGAGTGGTGCATGTGGAGAGGGTTTGGGGTGATGTGAGGGTGGTTTTCATAGGGGTTTATATGCCGGCAATGAATAGTAGGAGGATTAAGGAGGAGTTTGTGCGTGAGGAGTTGGTATATTTTCTGAGAGGATTACCTGTGATTGCGATAGTAGGAGCGATTGGAACTGTGTCATTCGCAAAAAGGACGTGGAACCGAGGGGGGCGGGATGTGTGTTGGTGGTCTTACGAGACTTTTTCGAGCAGTAGGTGTGGAGACGTAGACGGTGGAGGGTGATGGAATGTAGAGTATACTTTCATGAGACGAGGGTATGCAGCTCGTCTGGACGTATATACGTAGCTGGGGCAATAAATGTTGGGACTGTGGATTATGTAGATGTAAGTTTTTCCGATCACGGAGGAGTGCTGGCTGAGTTGCAATGGGAGAGGGTCGTTAAAATGTATCCAGGTTATTGGAAGCTTAATGTCAGGTGGTTGGGGGAGGTGGAACGTGGGGAGAGGTTTGCTGAGTGGTGAGGGAGGACTTGGAGGGAGGGCTGTGGGGAATTGGTGGAATGTAATGGCAAAGGTTGCGATACGGGAGTATTACAAGCGTGAGGGATGGGAGGAGGCCCAGTTAAGTTTTGGATTGCAAAGGTACTTGGAGGGTCAGTTGAGAGGTTGTTATGGGGGGGGGTCATCATGAGGAAGAAATACGGGGTTTGCATGTGCAACTGTGGGATCTACAAAATGAAAGATTTCTTGCTATTAGAGTGTGGAGCAGTATGGATGATGTCCTGTGGGGGATAAGCTATCCATGGCTGTGTTGCTTTTTTTCAGAACAGGAGGAAGGGCATGACCTTGATGACCTTACGGGTGTGCAAGGATCTGGGAGGGTATAGTGAGGGGCAGGTTTTGCGGACAACGGAGGGCATAGGTGGTTATGTAGAGAATTGGTTCAGGGGGCATTTGTCTAAAAGAGAGGATGAGAGGCAAGCTAGAGTGGCGATTTTGGAGCAAATTCAGAGGGATATCACGGATGAGGAAAGGGTGGGGATGGAGGGCAGAATTACAGAGGATGAAGTGTGGGAGGCAGTAAAAGTTATGAAGATGGGGAAGGCGCCAAGGATTGACTGCATACCCAGTGACTTTTATGTGCAAAATTAGGATGCAATACGGTTGTGTTTAACTGAGGTCTTAAATTATATGAAGGTGAGAGGTTCTATGGGGGAAGATCAACACACAGGTGTATTCGTGATGGTACCGAAGGGGAAGAAGGCAGAGACGATTCGAGACTATTGGGCAATATCGCTGTTAAGTGCTGATTACAAATTTTTTGCGAGAATCTTAGGAAATAGAATAAAAAATGTTTTGAGGAAGGTAATTGAGAGGGGGCAATTTGGGATACTGGGGCGATGCATGTGGGCTGGGCATGGGAGGATTAGGGAGTTTGTGGAGGGAAGGGGATGATGTGTTTTGGGTCTGGATTGGGAAACAGCCTTTGATAATGTAGATAGGGACATGATGCTGGGCATTTTACGTAAGAATGAATTTGGGGAGGAGATTGTGGAATGGGTTCGGATGTTGTATGGAGACGCTTTAATAAGGGTTCAGGTGAATGGGAGGGTAGGGGAGTCAGTGAGTATGGAAAGAGGTCTGCAGCAGGGGTGCCCTTTATCTCAATGCCTGTTTGCTTGGTTGCAGGACCCTTTTTATAGGCTAGTGGTAGAAGGAGTAAGGGAGGGAGAAGGGGTTATGGATAGTGGTGCGGGAATAGTGGGTTTTGTGGATGATACTACAATCATGGTAGGAGGAGAGGAGGGCCAGGAGAACATAGGGCGTTGTATAGATGTCTTTGGGGCAGCCACTGGAATGAGGGTAAACCGGGCGAAATCAAAGTTGTTGGAGGTAGATACGTGGGTGGGGGGGGCGTTGGGCTGTAGATATGGATGGGTTGTGGTAGATAGGCTGAAAATATGTGGGGTTCTTTATTGCAATGATGTTAAGTTAGCCAGAGAGATAAATTCGGTGTCGGTGGTTGAGGCTGCCATAAGGAGATTGGGAGGCTGGAGGCCTTGTGATGTAACATTATTTCAGAGGGTCATAGCCATTAATACTTTGATATATAGCAAATTATGGTATGTCGCTGCAGTGTACCCATTCAGGGATGAGGATGTGGAGAAATTACAGCAGAGGGTTTTACGGTATGTATGGGCATATGGAATGCATTGGTTGCATAGGAGGATTGTAATGATATCGGTGGGTAGAGGTGGGTTGGGAGATTGCAAAGCATTTATGTAAAGCAAAGATTCCTATTGGTGGGGTGAACACAGGGAAAGAGAGTGGGTCTGGTAATGCAGGAGATCTGGGGATGGTGGGGCAGGAAGGATCTTCTTGAGTGTGAGGTGATGTTAAGAATGTTATTGGTGGTCAGGGAGCTGAGGAGACTGAAGATGGGGGTTTTGGGGAGGGGGGGAATGAGGTGTTGGTGCAGGGGAAGGCGTTGTACCCACTGTACAATTGGAGGGAGACTTGGGAAGGGTTACGTCATTTGAAGCTGCCTGCGAAAGTACGGGAGACAGTTTATAGGTTTTTACAAGGGATTTTAGATTCAAGGGCGCAGTTGGTCATAGTGGGCATAATATGGGAGGGAGGATGTCCTAGATGTGGGTATTTGGATACGACTTATCACATAATTTACTTTTGTGAGGCCTTAAGTAGGGTGAGGGAATGAGTTGGCGGGATGCTCAGGTTTTAAGTCTAGACATGGCGGGAGTACGTGAGGATGTGAGGAGAGCCATCAAGTATATTGTCGAGGATTACATTCAAGTGTCATGGAGTATGAAGGAGGTAGTAGGGGAGACGAGGGTTAGGGTGTTATCAGCAAGATTCTATCGAACTAAGTGCAGAAATCAAGTAGTATACGGTAGGGAGTGGGGAAGGGCTTTCCCTGAGGCTTATAGGCTCATGACTGTGGGGTTACTGTTGGGGGTGGATAGGGCTATCGATTAAGAGGGCTGGTCGGGGGGGGGGTAGTGAAAGGAGGGGGGGATCTTTGTTATGTGTGGTGTGTTAGGGAGTGGGAATAGTGGGGATGAGGGTGGGTCGGATGCAGTAAGGGCATGAGGGTGACTTGCTGAATGGGGACTTTTGGGAAAATCTTTTGATTAAGGGGAAAAGACGAAAGACTTAAGGGAAAGGTGTGTATGTGCGACATAATCCTTGGGGAAAGAGGGTGTTAGGGGCAGTGCGAAGGGGGCTTTCACTGTGGTCCATGTCTGTGGAGGGATCGGAACTGGATACTGTGTGTGTAGGTTAGTTTTGGGAACTGCAGGAGGGAGAAGAGCCCAGGCCTGCAGTTATGGTCTGGACGCATGTTTCATTTTTATGTGCAATGAATCATGGGTGATACTCAGAATGAGTAGCTGGGTTTACAGACCCCTTAGGATTAGGAGTGTCGATGTAAATCACTATCAAGTCTGACGTGATAGTGTTACTCATGTACGAAAGGCATTAGCGAAGCTAGTTAGGAGTAGTGTTAAACTATATATATGGTTATGGTGGAGTAGTAAGAAGTGTAATTTAAGTGTTTTTGCAGTTGTAATGCAGAATATAGTGAAGTGTGCAGCATTGAGTCTGTTCGCCAGGCACATAATAGTGGGGTAGTCATAGGGAGATTATATGACGCTGTTTTTACCAGTACAGTAGTGTACAGGGAATAATTGTGTAAATAATAGATTGTAATGATTTTGGGTACCGGTTTCTGGTACACTGTGAAACAGGAAGACTGGCGACGATATAAAGCCTGGGTGTACATGTCCTGTAGTGAGGTTGTATAAATATATTTCTTGGTTGAAGAGGAAGCATCTCATATACTTAAGGATGCAGTAGAGAGTACTAAATTTTTCTGTGTGTATTGCGATCTTTAAATCGCTGGAGTAATAGTAAGGTGTAATATTGATGATTGGGGACGGTTTGGGTTTGGTTTCTGTGTATTTGCAAACTTATGGTCTATGTATTTAGGTGAATGGCACATAGTTAGATGTGCCTTCCGAACTTTGTATATATATAAGTGTATGATTTTATGTGTACAGTGGCCCATTACATGAGCTGTGCTTTACGTATTGGGGTGCTTTGATAGTGGATAGGATGGTTTTTGATATTGTAAAGGCCATTGGTCTGTGGGGGCTGTTTTAGGTGATATGTAATGGGGTACAGGAGCTTCACTGTAGCGTTCATGCTACATGTTTCCTGTTACTTAAATGGACGAGTGCATATTGTTGAATAGTCTTGGGGAGAGATTAGGAACATTGTTATACAAAATTGTTTTATAGTTATGATGTTTATTTATGACAAAAGTATCATGATTTGTATTGCTGATATACTGTATAAGAAATAAAAAAAAAAAAAAAAAAAGTTAAGATTATTTGCAAGTGCAGGCAATATACATATTATTGCTATAACAGAGACCTGGTTCAACTTGAAAGATATAGAAATGCCTTCTGAATGCAACATACAGGGTTATAAATTATTCCACACTGATAAGGTCAACAGGAAGGGTGGTTGAGTGGCGATGTATGTCAGAGATAATTTAAATTGCTGTATTAGACAAGATATAAGATTAGAAACATAGGACACAGAATCTGTTTGGCTACAGTTTCTCGAACGTCATGAAAAATTAATTTTGGGTGTGATTTATAGGCCCCCAAACCTTGATAGGGAGTGCGGTAGCTGCTATGGGACGAAATTCATAAGACGTCTAGAAATGAAAATGTTGTGTTAATTTGAGATTTTAACTTTAGACAAATTAATTGGAACAATATGCCAGGAAATCTTGAGTCTAGTGACTTTCTTGATGCAGTTCAGGATTGCTTTTTAAAACAGTTTGTGACAGAACCAACTAGAGGAAACAACCTTTGACTTGGTTCTTGCCAACAAATAATCACTAGTTAATAATCTTGAGGTTAATGATGAGCTTGGGGAAAGCGATCACAAATCCTTAGTTTCAATATATCATGGTATTACCCAGATAACTGCAATCAAGTCTCTGTCACAGATTTCCGCTTGGCCGACTTCATGGGACTGAGAAATTACCTGGGTGGGCTAATTGGGATGACCTGACTATGGGTCAGGTAGGTAGTGTTGATTGCCAATATGACGTCTTTCAGACATAATGCTAGCTGCCCCCGACAACTTTTGTTCCGAGTAGGGAAATTAGATCTAACAAAAATGATCCCAAATGGATAAACAATAGATTAAAACATCTCATTGGTCAAAAGAGAGACACATATAGGCGTATCAAAAAGGGGATGGGCAGTTAAGAAATCAATATATTCAATTAAAGAGAATAAAAAAAAGGAATAAGAAAGCAAAA